>PITA01000980.1:0-30127 GCA_004023965.1 Spilogale gracilis
AGATCATGACCTGAGCTGAAAGCAGAGGCTTTAACCCACTGGGCCACCCAGACACCCAGAGGGAGAGAGAGTCTTAAGCAGACTCCACTCTGAGCGTGAAGCCTGATGCGGGGCTGATCTCATGACCCTGAGATCATGACCTTTGCCAAAACCAAGACTGGAACATTTAACCGACTGTGCCACCCAGGAGCCACCAGTCCTAGTATTCTTAAACATGTTAACTACAGAAGCCCAGATTTATTTTCTGGGTTAACTACTTCCTGGTTAGGTGACCTTGGGCCAATTATTTAGCCTTATTCTAAACCTTAGCCTTCTCATCTGCAAAATGAGGAACAACCATAGTACCAACATTTTAAGACTATTGTAATGGTTAAATGAGCGAATGCAAGTAAACCTAGTATGTTTACCTGGTGCATATACATGCTCAAAAAAGGTAGAGATGATACTGATGCTGATGCAGGTGGTAGTCACTCACATCCTTCCTGAAACCTCTATTTTCTCATCTGTAAAATGGCCTAGTAATAGTACCTAATTCACTGATTAGTGAGAAATAAGAATATATGGATATGGGTCAACTTAGTGTGCTGTCTGGCATCTTACATACTCTCAGTGCGTGATGGTGGAGACTCTTGCCATGATGCAGATTCATGATCCTTCTCCTGTTTCTCTCCACACTTAGTTCAATTTCAGGACTCATGGATACCTTTATAGCTCAAAGTGTAAGCCTTAAACAAAGTAACTTTGAACAACTTACTGGCTCTTGCTGTTTCTGTTACTCATTGTGAAATGACAGTGTTGAACCAAATGCCCTGAATAGTTTCATCCTCTAAAGTATTGTAACAATGAACCCTCCATCAGGCAACTCAATTTTGAAAATACCTCTTTACTGAGGAACTCATCCAAAAGAATTTCTCTTCCCTCTACCACCGAAGACCTTACTCAACTAGGCTTCATCATCTCTTAGTAAATTTTCTCTTATTTAAAAAGTGAATTGCAGTAAATCGGAGGGGGAGATGGACCATGAGAGACTTTGGACTCTGAGAAACAAACTGAGGGTTTTGGAAAGGGGGGAGGGTGGGGGATGGGTGAGCCTGGTGGTGGGTATTGAGGGCATGAATTGCATGGAGCACTGGGTGTGGTGCATAAACAATGAATCTTGGAACACTGAAAAAATAAAATTAAATTAAAAAAACAAAAAATTAAAAAAAATTAAAATCAGGCTGTTTTGTTTATATCAGTTGGCCCTATACAGAAGTGTAGCTGATCGGTCTATAATTTTCCAAAGCCATTCTTATTTCTCATAGCTACACTTTTAATCTGCAAACTCGTGGCCAGTTTCACCACAAATTAAATCCTGATGCCTTTGAGATATATCCATTTTGAGGAACAGTATTTAATTTTGTCTCTTTGCCATGACCACTTTCACTTTGTTCTATCCCCCAAATCCCTATTCAGTTTTTTTCTCTTTGGAGAATAGACATAAGAGACTGGTTTCCATTACAGTCTCATCACCCCTGAGGTAGGAAGACTAAGTATGAAGTATGGTTCCAGGCCAAGAACATCGAACTGGAATCCCGAAGTCCTGGATTGCAGTCCAGGTTCTGCCTCCAGAGTTGTAAGGCTGTGGATAGTATACTTACTGTTGCCTTAGTCCTTAGTTTTCCCATCTATCAAATGAAAGATAGGACAGAATGATCCCTAAGAATTATCCACCTGTGAAGACTAACGGTCCCCATCCCTTCCCATTTTATCTCATACTATTTTGTTTTATTGTGGCTTATTTTTATTTTTATTGTAATTGAGGTATTATTGACATACAATATTATATTAGTTTCAGGTGTACAACATAGTGATTCATTTGTGTATATTACGAATGATCCCTACAATATCACCACGGTAAGTCTAGTTGACATCTGCACCATACTTAATTACAGGATTTTTTTTCTTGTGATGAGAACTTTTATGATCTACCCTCTTAGCAAAAAATTTTTTTAGAGAGGGGGAGGGGAGAAGGAGCAGAGGAAGAGGGAGAGAGAGAGAATCTTAAGCAGGCTCCACACCTAGCATGGAGCCCATTGTGGGGCTCAGTCTCAGGTCCCAGAGATCATGACCTGAGCCCAAATCAGGAGTCAGATGCGTAACTGACTGAGCCACCACTCAGGTGTGCCTTTCCAAATATGCAACCTTCAAATATACAATATGATATTTTTAGCTATAGTCTTCATGCTGTATGTTACATCCTAGGAGTTACCTACTTTATAATTGTAAGTTTGTGCATTTTGACTCCCTTTACCCATTTTGTTCATCCCCAACTCTGGCAACCACCCATCTGTATCTATGAGCTGTGTTTGTTGTTTGTTGTTTTTAATCCCACACTTAAGTGAGAGCATATGTTGTTTGTCTCTCTCTTAACATAATGCCCTCGAGGCCCACGTTATCACAGATGGCTCTATTTTTCTTTTTTGTGGCTGAATAGTATTCTGATAGCTACCTAGCTAGACAGATCTACCTCATAATTTCTTTATCCCTTTATCTGTCTGGACACTTAGCCTGCATCTATCTCATAGCTATTATAAATAATGATGCAGTGAACATGGTTGTGCATATATCTTTTCAAGTTAGTGTTTTTGTTTTCTTTGGATAAATGTCTAGAAGTGGAATTGCTGGATCATATGGTAGTTCTGTTTCCTCCACACTGTTTTCCATAGTGACTGCACCAATTTACATTCCCACCAACAGTATACAAGGGTGCCCTTTACTCTACAGCTTTACCAAGACTTGTTATTTCCTGTCTTTTTTATATTGGCCCTTTCAACTAGCATGAAGTGACAGCTTATGGCTTTGATTTGAATTTTCCTGATGATCAGTGATGTTGAGCAACTTTTCCATGCTGTCAGTATTAACTACTACTTATTTAGTACCTGTAAATGTCAGTCAGTATTCTAATAAGTAAACATTAACTTAAGTGAAAGCTCATTATATGCTAAGCACTCTGCATGTATTATTTACTTCCCATAGTAACCCAATATGGTAGATGTAACTAGTATCCTCCTTTTATGAATGAGGAAACCAAGACCAGGGATGTCAGGTGTGTGCTCAGGGTAAATAAAGGAGCAAGTGAGTGAGTGATGGAGCTGGAATTTGAATACAGAAGTCTGATGCCATATACTTGCCCTTAGTCATTCTACTATATATCATTCCTAAGTACTTCCTTTTCCCCCTTTTTTCTTCCTGCAACAACACCAAGAAGGATGGAATAGTACCCTCATTTTACAGATGAAGAAACTAAGCACAGGGAGGTAAAACATTTGGCCGCAGTATCCCAGCTAGTGTGTGACAGAGCTGGGGTTCAAACCCAAGCCTGGCTCTTGCTCAGCACATACC
Source organism: Spilogale gracilis (assembly GCA_004023965.1). Classification (NCBI taxonomy): domain Eukaryota; kingdom Metazoa; phylum Chordata; class Mammalia; order Carnivora; family Mephitidae; genus Spilogale; species Spilogale gracilis. The sequence goes on from PITA01000980.1 coordinate 3,385, forward strand.
ATGACCTCAGTGGATGTCTTACTACTTTGATAGGTACTTTCAGGATTAGTGAAAAGCTAAGTGATGGTACATATTGGTTGTTGTTGTTGCTGTTTTTTTTTTTTTTTGTATTTTATTTTTTGAGCATGTAAGATTGTGGCTTTTATTTATTTATTTTTAAAGATTTTATTTACTTATTGGAGAGAGACAGAGCGAGAGCATGAGTGGGAGTGGGGGCCAGAGGGAACAGGAGCAGCAGGCTCTCCACTGAGCAGGGAGCCCAATGTGGGGATTGATCCCAGGACCTTAGGATTGTGACCTAAATGGAAGGCAGATGCTTAACAGACTGGGCCACCTACGTGCCCCTGATAGAGGCTTTTTTAAAAAATATATCTTTTAAAAGATTTTATTTATTTATTTGACAGAGAGAGATCACAAGTAGGCAGAGAGGCAGGAAGAGAGAGAAGGAAGCAGGCTCCCTGCCAAGCAGAGAGGCCGACGCAGGGCCTTGCTCCCAGGACCCTGAGATCGTGACCTGAGCTGAAAGCAGAGGCTTTAACCCACTGAACCACCCAGGCACCCCTGATAGAGGCTTTTAATATTTTTTTAATAAAAATTACCATATGATGTATTATTTGTTTCAGGGGTACAGGCCTGTGATTCATCAGTCGTACACAATTCACAGCATCCCCTCCCCAGTGTTCATCCCCCAGCCACCCCAGCCCTCCCACCTTCCTACCTCCAGCAACTCTCAGTTTGTTTCCTGAGATTAAGAGTGGGTTTTTTGTTGTTTTTTTTTTAGCATGTAACAGGCCAGATTTACCCAAGGAGCAAGGTGTAAATCACTTTGTAATCAAGATATTATTTATTTGCATATAGGTTATTTTTATTTAGTAAGAAATTACAGGTCAATCTAATTCCTGTTTGATTTGTCTTAGATTCCAAATAATGCTATTTGAATTAATAAAACTTCATAATGAACCCAATTGCAAGAGATGACAGGCTTCATCCCAACATCCTTTTAATGTAGGTCTAATTACTTATGTCCTCAATTATTCAGTCTGCCATCTTAAAACTCTCTTTCCTGTTTACAGGAAGATGAGACCCAAAATTTGATACAGAATCCAATTGGCTAATTTTTATTGTATGTTGGACATGCGGTAGCTGCTTAATTAATGCCTATTGGTTGAATCAATAAGGAAAAATAATTTGATACCCTTACTTCATTTTACTTTCCAAGGCATTAAAAGAATGAGAATTCTACTTTCTAAATGATATGGAGTAAATAACTCAGGCCATCCCATCTCACCATCTCCAGATACATCAAGTTGGAATCAGTCACACACCACTTGGCCTGAAATTCTAACTTAGAGTTGACAGGAAGTGGGCAGGAGTTGTTACTTTGCTTTTTATTGTTTGTATAAATATTAAGTGTCATGACAACAAATAACCAACAGCCAGATGAAGAACAGAAACATATGGAGAAATGGAAGGCAATCTTGAAAAAGAATATTGGAAAGAAATGTTTCATTTGGCTTATCTTGATATGAGTGTACTTCTCACATGGTGTATGTATTCTGATCATGAGGAATAATACAGATATCACCAAGGGAAAAAATAAAAGCTTTGAGCATGAAAAATATCAATATAGCCAAAAGATTAATATTTTATTTAATTTCTACAATTGAGGCAGAAATTTGACCCTAGAGTTTTCTGGCAGCCATAACAAAAAAGAAAGCATGAGTAATTATGAAGGTTTTCACTTCCCTGAGACATGGTCATATTAATTGATTTTGAGGGATAAGACTATTCTTAATATCCAACTTTTAAAGGAATTCCTTTTGTAAGTTTTTCTATAGGGGACTCTCTGATTCTAAAAATTCAGAATGTTACTTTTATACCTCCATGATAGGAAATTGACACCATTCACGAGAAGTAAATTTTAAAAATCATTGTCAGGTTAGTTGTACAGTTAGATAAAAATGGGGGGGGAGGAATATGTGTCTTTCATCCCTCTCGCACTGTCTAGGCCTCGTGAGTTTAGTTGAATGTTCATAATCGTGGGTATTTATAACAGCCTTACCTTTTATTGTCAAGTTCATTAGACACCATGCAATACTATACTTGACCCTTACCATTTTCTAAGCGTATTTCTTGGGATAAAGTAACTCTAGTAAGATCTGCTTTTCCTTATGTAGCTATATCATGAAATTTAAAGTTGCTCTTATCAAATCAGAATGGTCACTACTGAGAATTTTCCAGGGGCAATCTGCTTTGCTAGCATTATGCAGCAGGAGGATACAAATATGAGATGTAATTAGAGTGCTTATGTAGAGAAGGGGGTCAGGGAACTATGGCCCACAGGCCGGAACCAGCCCACTGCCTTTTTGTCATGGCCTGCAAGCTAAAAATGGCTCTTAGGTCTTTAAATGGCTAAAGATAATAATAATAATAATAAAAATAAAAAATAAAGAATATTTTGTAACAAGAAAATTAAGTAAAATTTTAATTTTAGTGTGTGTAAATTAAGTTATATCTGAATATAGCTGTGCTCATTCATTTATGTATTATCTATGGCTACATATGACCACAAAGCCTAAAATATGTACCATTAAGAAAAATTTTCTAACTCCTATTATAGTGGAGAGAGTACTTTCTGTGCATTCATGAGCTATACAAAGAGTCTATAAAAAGAAGAGTTGTTTTCTCTAAGGGGCAGGGGCCTCTCTAAGCCTGAGAGCCCTTTATTCGTGTGGCCCCTCCCTTATATCCTCATGTCCTGATCTTTAACACACGCCATCTTCTGAGCCTGCATCAGGATCCACTTAGGAGGAAGAGTGTTCCAGAAGATGGGAATCATGAGTCCAATGCCCATTATATTCATAAATACCATCACCTTGCTCTTGAAGCCTTTCTTTACCAGCTTATGTTCTCCTAGAATCAGTGCCTTTTCCTTGTTCCTTGCTTCTGGTCCTAGGCTCCTTCTCAGCCATTTGTAAAAATTATAACCATGAACATTTTAGAGTTTTGTGCCACCAGATATTCAATATGCTCTACTTCTACCTCCCCTTGACACCCAGCCTGTTATTTATTACTCCTGTTCCTCTTCTCAGGAACTTGGAAACTAGCTTTTCTAAATATTTTTCTAAATATTTTCTAAATATTTGTTTAGGTCTATGTGGCTTCTAGACCCAGTAGAACAATTTGCCCTCTTAGATTCTGGGACTGGGGGGCCAGCCTTGCCATCTCCCATTCATGTTTAGTTTAATAAATATCTGTTGAATCCCTACTATGTGCTAGATCCTGTGATATTGTCTGAATGTATAAGGATGAAAAAAAAAGATAAGATTCCTGAGCTAAGTGAGCTGAGTCAAGCTCTCTCCAGCGGCCTCAGCCTGGCAAACCTGTGATGGGGTGATCAGCCTCTCTGGTTTCCAAGCTCCAATTCAGTAAAATCTATTTCTTTGAAGGATGGTTCTGATTCTTATAAAGCTCCAATTTTCTAAGAGCCAAGATCGTCGTCTTCTGAGGCACTGAGAGTAAATTAATTCATCTTCTAAAGAAATAGAACTGTTTTCTTGCTCTTATATATGATAGGCCGTCCACAATTTCTCTTTGTATCGGTCATCTATTTTGCAGTTAAGCTATATAAAAACAAATCACATGACCTCATCAACATCCAACAAGTATTTATTGCTCACGTACCTGGCGTGGTCAGCCTGGCGTCTGCTGGGTGGACTGGACCCTCTTCTCTACCAGGGGTGAGCTGGCTGTCAGCCAAGGAGGTCCACTTGGCTGTCTTGTTGTGGTGGGCTGCCCTCAGCGCAGCCTTGTGCCACCCACTTCCCTCCACTATTTCCTCTGAGACTTAGTTCCCAACTACTCGCCATTATGTCAAAATGTTCCGTAAAATGTGCACGCAGATCTGGATAGCTCTCTTCCAGCTAAAAATGCAGAGGAACCATTTTTTTTTTCTTATCCCCTGGACACATTGCTCTGTTAATTGTTAATTGGGGCTCAGATGGCCTTAGCTTATTTAGCAGATGAATTGCACAGTTGGCCCTCATCTCATGTCAGGCTTGAGAAAAACAAAACGTCTCAGATCTTTTTCCATATATACTGCTGCCAAATCTCACTCATTCTGTTGACCAAAATCTTTATCTAGTCCTTGAACTGTGTCAGCTGGGTTTCGTAAAGGGTCTTTGAAATATGTGTCGAAGTGCCTGAGTTTGTTCATTCATTCAGTGCATATTTGTCCTGTGCCTATTAGGTGCTAGGCACTATGCGAGGAACAAGAAACTGACATCGTCCTTGCTCTTAGGAAATTTGTGCTCTGATGGCAGTGGGGAAGGCTGAATGCTCAAGATTTAGCAGTCAGGATTAAAAGGCATTTATCAACTTTGTAGTATCTTTTTTGCTATGGGAGCCTCTCTGTTCCATTTAAGAATTCCTGTAGTTGATTAAAATTCCAGTCATTGCCTTTTGATTGATAATTTGGTGAGATGTTGACACATCAGCTCGAACAAGGCATGAATAAGTTAGCGGATGTGGAAACTGTTGAACGTTATGAACTTGATTGACATCACATTCATGGTGATGTTGATTTAGCAAGAGTCTCCTACTGTTTTCATGGAAAGTTCAAACATCTTTCCCTTGATGGGCATAATGTGTGAAGGATTTTAGGCAAGGGAACGTGTTGTGAATACTTAAGCCTACCTCCGGAAAGCATTCTGTCACTCAGGCTACTTGGTATGCCTGTGTTGGGGCCAGTTAAATGCCTTCCATTGGTTCTGGACATCCACTTAGCAATGCCATAAGTCCTGCACTGACTCTGGCGCTGGTGCGTGAGCACCGTGAGGAAGAATTACCCGCTTCAACTGACCTGACATTCAAATACAAAACAAACCTAGGCAGAGTTCTTCCTTCATTCATTCAACGAATATCAAGAATTCACTAAGTGCTGGAAATGCATCAGTAGGCAAAATAGACAAGACTCCTACCCTGCGAGGCTTATATTCTAATGGGACAACAGATAATAGTAAAACCTAATAAATAATATAGCTGCTGTCTATGTGAATATGGATATAGGTAGGGTTCTGCGTGTGTGTGTGTGTGTGTGTGTGTGTGTGTGTGTGTGTAAATAAAATGGCAGTCAGAATTCCTAATGGAAGTGTGACTTGCTAGGCAGAATGGGTACAGATTTTTTTTTTTGCAGGGGTAGAGGGATAAGGGGGTGGGGGGGAAGCCAGTACAGATTTCATCACCAAATTTAGAGTGACGAGGAAAATCTGATTTAGCGGAATTCTCTCCAGGTACTTCCTGTTTGCAAGGGATCTTTAAATAAGTCTCATTGGATGAAGGTTAGGTGGCCATAAAATATTGGGAGGAGGGCCCCTGGGTGGCTCAGTCGGTTAAGTGCCTGCCTTCAGCTCAGGTCATGAACTCAAGAGTCCTGGGATTGAGCGCCACATGGGGCTCCCTAGGGAGCCTGCTTCTCCCTCACTCTTTGCCACGTACCCTGCTTGTGCTGTCTCTCTCTCTGACAAATAAATAAATAAAATCTTTAAAAACAAATGTTGGGAGGAACAGCTGTAGGTTGTTTTGTTGGAGTGGTTGAATGGTCACTGTAGGCCTCCTTAAAAAGGTAATATTTTGATCAAGCATCTAAAAAGTGTAAGAAGTGAGCCATGCAGATACTGGGAAAGTAGAATAGCATGTAGGGATAACAGCCCATATCTAACCCCCTGGTTCTACTTTTGTGTAGTTAACTCTGCTGTCAGCCAACCAATAATAATGGCTCCCACTTTTGGACTAGCTGTATCTGACCAGGCTATGGACAAGTGTCATACAATGTTTGGAATCTGCCTAGGAGGTAGGTTATATTTTCAGTCCTCATTAACAGCTGAGGAAACTGAGACTCAGATATATTTAAAAGTCTTCTATCAGAAGCATCAGTGGAGATGGGATGTGAATCCATCTGACTTTGAACTTGAACTCCTGAAGCCTGAGGGTTTTCCCTTTTGTCCTGTGATTTACCTTTGGTGAGAACAGACTGGGGAATTACCCTTTGAATCAGGTAACTTGGGGAGTGTCCTTGGAACTGAGAGATCAGGTTTCTAAGAGACAAAATTACATCACTCACACATTCTGCAAAATCTGCCTAAGGAACCACTTTTGGTGAGGGAAGCCTCCCCAAATAAGGCAAAGTATTTGATTGATCATTCGGCTGCAATAGAGCTCTTTGTATAACCTATCTACCATAAAGGCAGCCATCCTACTTGAAATCCAGTTTATTTTAACCATCATTAATGACTACTGTTGGCATATCTCTCTGATTAGTGATCGCTTGATGGTCTTGACACGTAGTAACAGAACTTCCTTGTGCTCTAATGTTGCAAACTGTTATCACGTGGCTCTCCTGGAGTGGCTCTCATTTTTTGTGTGGCAACCACATGCGGACACGGAGGAGTTGTCTACCTTTATAAAGACTAGGCATGGAATAGTCATCATGCCCAACAATCTCATAAAAGCAAAGATAAATGTAAAATCTTGTTCCAAAGCCTATAAAAAGAGTTATATGTGTGAGCCCCATGTACTATTTAGTGTACTTACAGCACATTAAAAAAAATACAGCTCTACTCTCTCATACATTTAGAATTTACAAGATCTAGGAGAGATGATTTGGAAAACCCAGGTCCCTTTAAAATGATATCCAAGTTTAAACTGATTCTTTTTCTTTCAATGAGTGGCCCCAAGTTAAGGAACAGTATTAAAATATATATTTTAAAATTTGTAGCTGCTGTCTATGTGAATATGGATGTAGGTAGGGGTGTGTGTGTGTGTGTGTGTGTGTGTGTGTGTGTGATTGTAAATAAAATGACAGTCAGAATTCCTAATGAAAGTGTGACTTGCTAGGCAGAATGGGTATAGATTTTTTTGCAGGGACGGGGGAGTAGGGGGGTGGAGAGGAAGCCAGTACAAATTTAGTCACCAAATTGACCAAATTCAGAGTGACGAGGAAAATCTGAATTAGCAGAATTCCCTCCAGGTACTTCCTGTTCGCAAGGGATCTTTAAATAAGTCTCATTGGATGAAGGTAGAGTGGCCAACTGAAACCCCAAAGAAGGTTCTAGGCTATACTCTAGTTAGGTATGTCAGTCAATGTGGAGATTTTTGGGGGGCTTCATTTGTGAACTTAAGCACTGAATAGGGAGACTGGAGTGCTGAACCTCACACCAACACGTACTCTTTTTCTAACCCTCCCTAGGCTGACCTTATCATCCCCTGAAAATTAATGGTCAACAGATAGGGTTTAAGAGCTGCAGATTCTTAGCTTGATTGTGGTATACACACACAGCAGCCTGGTGGTTTGAATTCCTCAGAGATTCCTCACAGTGCCTTGTTGTCCAATTTATTTAAATGTAGCTGCTACCTTCACATCTGACCAAATAAAAGCCACTCATTAATAGTCTGCGTTTTTAGGGCACTGCCACTTGGTTGACAACTCTCAGAGTATTTCACTCCTCTCTGAGTCATTAAAAAAAAAACTTCAGGTGGGCACCTGGGTGGCTCAGTGGGTTAAGCCTCTGCTTTCAGCTCAGGTCATGATCTCAGGGTCCTGGGATCGAGGCCTGCATCGGGCTCTCTACTCAGCAGGGAGCCTGCTTCCTCCTCTCTCTCTGCCTGCCTCTCTGCCTACTTGCGATCTCTCTCTCTGTCAAATAAATAAATAAAATCTTTTAAAAAAAAAACTCAGGTATCCAACATCAAAAAATAAAAGAACTTCAAAACTTGTCTCTCAGAGTCATAAAGGGAGGAATGAGACCACATTGCCTGCCTTAGATCTTGTGGAAATTCTCTGTGAGGAGGGAGGGGGGGATTTAGAGAAGTTAAGAGTTGAGCTACCACCTAAGTAAATGGCTTAAAACAACTTAGGCAGTGATTTCTAGTTATGCTCCTTCCCAGTTCAAATTCTTTTCTTGGTTCCATTCCCCAGTGGGATACAATCCACGTTTTTTTCTCGCATCTTTTCCCAGCCTCATTTCCTACTCCTTCATTCCTACCTCCCCAATCAGCCAATGCTGTTACCCATCATGCCTCTTCCCTCTTCAGAAAAGAAGCAAACCGGAAGCCATCTTTGGAGACCCAGTTCCTACCACCTCTCTGAAGCTTCCCAGGGGAATTCTGTGTGGTTTCCCATACTCCTATACAGTTGACACTGCATTGCACTTAGGGAACATAAATTTGTGTTTCCCCTTAAGACAGTAAATTCATTGGAATTTAGGGATCACTTACAATTGATCCCTTCAGTGTGTGGCATAATTTCTCCTCGTAGGTGATTGAATTCATGCTATAAATGCTGTAAAGAGGAAGCTTCCTGTATATAATTTCCGTGCAAATGCTGCTTCTTTGTTAAAATTCTTGAATTTTGAATTTCAGTGTTCATTTTGAACAAACATGTCTTTACTTTATAAAAATATGATAAACATTTGATTTACTAGTGCAGAAATTCAGGTTTGTCAAACACACATAGATTTTTGGGTTGGTTTGTTTGATTTGTATTATTCAAAAAGTCCTCATCTGTGCACCTAAAGAAAAGTAAATCTTTTCTCTGGTTCAGGGGTTCATTTTACAGGGTGGAGGTAGGGTTATGACAGTATATGCCAGAAGGCAGAGGTCTTTAGATTTTGTCTTTTAAACGTAATCCTCTAAGAGTAGTAGATTTTTGAATAAAATACTCTTGCTGTTGTTTCCACAAAACATGATAAAAATCAAAAGTCCAGCTTCAAGTTATCTTTTGGGAGTGCCTTCAACTTACTTCCTCTCTATCTCAGATGTTCTTTAGAGCCTGTCTTGGTCCTGCTTTCTTCTAGAATCTTCCTGAACTGGGCTCCACTATGACAGCTCATTTCTTTCACGTTTTCAGTCTCTTACCTCACCACCAGCTCCTTCCCTTCAGTCTACAAACTTGCACGGTCCCTTCTTACCCGTAACTCTGCCTTCCTGAATCAGGCTGCTTCCTCCAGCTTCCATCTCTGCACCTTCTTCAGGGACAAACTTATTGCAAAAACATTCTATGTTTACATCATCCATTTTTCTCAGCATCTTCTCACATTTTAACCCTTTGCGGTCTTCCACCATTGGATTAAATCTACTCTCTGAGTCAGCGGAGGTCACCAATTACCTTCCACGTGATTGATCACATTGATTGATCCCTACTTGAAATTCACCTTTCCTCTTGATGTTGCAGCACTACAGCTTCTAGCTTTCCCCTTGTTTCCCTACAATGGGGGAATCTTCTTAGGCCTGTCCTTGGTCCTTTGCCCACCTCTCTATTCCTCCTTCTCCTTGACAACTCTGCTTACTCCTTGCATTTCAACCCCAGGTCCACCGGTCAGGGACTCCCAAGTGTATACTGGCAGCCCCTCCCCCCCAGGACCTTGTTTCCTTATATCCCACATCTCTGACAATTCCTCAGTTTCATTCTGTTGAAAATACAGTTGATCTCACAAACCTGTTCCTATATCAGCATACCTTGTTTCCCTTAACAACCTATTTCTTGGGGCACTTGGGTAGCTCAGTGGGTTAAGCCTCTGACTTTGGCCCAGGTCCTGATCTCAGGGTCCCAGGATCGAGCCCTGCATCAGGCTCTCTGCTCAGTGGGGAGCCTGCTCCCCGCCCCCACCCCTGCCTACCTCTCTGCCTACTTGTGATCTCTCTTTCTCTCTGCCAAATAAATAAATAAATAAAATCTTTAAAAACAAAAATAAAACAACTTATTTCTTTTAATGGTGACACCATCTTTTTGGCTACCATGCTTGAAGGCACTCTTAGCACTCACTCCTACATCTAGTCATCCCAAAGTCCTGTAAATCCTGCTCAAGCCGTCTCTCACACATCCCAGGGATTATGCTCCTCTCCTGCCCCTTCAGTACAGCATTAAATGACATTGAAGGCTACATGGGTCTGACTGTAATTTACTTTATATAATTACAAGGGCACAGTGGAAGGCTACATCCTATTAATGATAAAAGCCCAGGCTTCACACACTAACAAAAACCTCTATGATCCTCACCCTCAAACCTGGTGTCTTCTAAGCTTCATCTTCCTAGACTCCACTCTTATGGTCTTTCCTGGCTTTGGGCATAAAACCTTTCCAACTCTTTTGCACCCCAGGGTATTTCAGGTCTGTGCGCAGACCAAGGGGTGAATTGGATGTGTGGAGGTGGCCAGGCTCTTCCTGACCCTCTATTGCTTAATCCAGCCAACCTAAATGTGAAAGGAAAAGAAACAATACTGTCCTAACACATATTTAAATCCTTTGTAAATAATTCTCCTTTCCCATCTCTCTCCCTCTGGTTTAGAAATGTCATACTTAAATTTAGTTTCGCTTCCTTGGCTGTATTTTTTTCCCAGCACCATGTGGATTTTTCTGTAGGTGTTAGAAAATCTAAATTCTAATTAACTTTGCCACTGATTGCTTTATAAATCTTGGTGAGTCAGGGCTTGGTCGTAAATGGTGATGAAAATTTTTAAGTTCTTTGAGCATGGCAATGCATGAGTGGAATACAGATAACCTAATTAGAATGTATAGTCACCACACTTGTGTGTGTGGTTTTGAGAAGGCGGCTGTAAATAAATACAGAGATTTCAATTCTTGTTTATGGTTTTCAAGGGGAATTGGTGTGCTTTATCCTGTATAACAAACTAGTCTATAAAAACCCCTAAATCTCTCTTAATCTTAAATTCATATTCTTGGGCATTAAAATATGAAAGAAGCATCATGAAAAAAAATAAATGAATATTCTTCAAAAAATTCTACTGGCACTGAATAACTGAACTACCAGGAATTCGCTAAACAAGAGACTCAAGGCAAAGCAGGATGAGAAGAGTACCCACCGATTCTGTTCTTTCTGCCTCCTAATTATACAGTGAAGAAATAGAAGGATGTCACAAGAACACGCACTTCAGTAAACATTTGCTGGAAAATGGTATTCAAGAATCCTCAGAAATCTCCCCAAAGGCCTCTAAAAATCCATCTGCCTAGAGAGAATCCTGACAATCAAACATTTTTGTGCATATCTCACCTTCTTTAGAGGCGGTGTCGTTATTGCTGTGGGCTTGGGGTTTCTTTGTTTTTGCTTCTGTGGGGAGCCTGTGAGCAGCATTGGAAAACTATCCAGAACAGCCTTGTCCAGGTGCCACTAACATTGGCGCTGGGCCTGAGCTGACAAAGGGTCAGAATTCAGTCTCCGCTTTGCATGGTGGGTAATAGGCCACTTCCTCACTTTTTAGCCAGAACTTTCCACAGACTTGTTGCTTCCTTCAAAATATTTGTGTGTGTGTGTGTGTGTGTGTGTGTGTGTGTGTGTGTGTTTAAATTTTTTTTTAATTTTATCACAGGTTGAGTTATGGGGGTGTGGGGGGAGGTGTTCTCCTTTCATGCATTGAGGGCACGTCAAGCTTTCTGAGTTGTTATTTTTAGCTTTCCTTTGTCCCCAGTAGCATTCAAAGAAGTCGGAGGGAATGTTAATTAGTGAAGTTTCTATCCAAAAGTGAAACAGAAAGGAAAAAGTCTGTAGGTATGGTAGTAGGAGAGGAATTTGGGTGATATGTTTTTTTTTTTTAAAGAGGAAGTATTTTTTGACCTGTTGTGAAAATTAGCATGGGACCAGTCATCCTGTCTTAAATTAATTTAGACTTTAAATAAATTGTGCAATCAGATAGCAAAATCGGTAGTTACATTTAAGATTATTATCTCTAGTCTTGGACTATCACATATTCTACTGTGGTTGTTATTGGTGTAGAGACATTTAAAATGGGGAAGTTTGGGGCTTTTTGTGGGACTAAGGGTTGGACAGAATTACCTTCGTATTAGACAGGTATTTGAATATCTATACCAGGGAGAAAATAGTGCACTCTCTGGGCCGTTGGGGGTGGGGTGGGGTGGGTTTCTAGCTTTCTCTTTCACCAGAACTGATAGACATTTGGTAGAAAAATCTTCAGAATGCCGTGGGCAGCAATATTCCACCAGCAGAGTATCATAGAAGGGCGTAATTCCCCAGTTATAGCATTCTTCACTGGGTTAAGTTGAACAGCAGCATTTCTAAGAAAGATAGATCTTTTCCCCTCTCCAGGTGGAATACAGGTGGATGACAAGGAAAGGATTGTCTTGTCAGCTTCAAACTGTGTTTAAGTGGGGAAGTTTTCTCTTCTACCCTTGGTCATTGAAGGTTTATAGCATGAACTACAGACTGAAGACCTGCGTTTGAATCTCAATGCCATCCCCTGTGACAATGTACACGTCACACGCTTGTGACACTCAGTGCCTTTGGCCTGTGAAACTTAGTGGCGGTACATTCAAGGGACTGTGGTATGGGTGAAAGATGCTATCCAGAAAGTGCGCAGCACTGTGTGCTCAGTCTCCTGATGTCTCATTCCCTTCCAGGATAGATCTGGAGCATGGAGGACCAAAGCCCTGCAAAGAGTTCATGAGGTGAATGTGATAACCTCTACACTGTGGAAACACGGTGTCCCACAAGTAAAGGGAGTATCTCCCAAAGTCAAGTAACTGGCCCAGATACTTGAAGATGGATTTTAATATTTTTTCTGTATGAAAGGACAGAATTAGTTACTCATAGGGACAGATACTAAAAAGAGGGCAAATTTATTTTCTTCATTATCCTAAATCAATATAGTTTACTGAGAAACTCTAGGGAAATATTCAGAAACTCAATATGGCCAATGGTTTGAGAAGCAGCTTTGCTTTGGAGACTACCACTTCCCTCTCTCCTGTCCTGCAGAAATGTACCAATATTGCTTGTGAATGTCTTACACAGCAGTGTTCCAGCTTCCCTCCCTGGAAACCAGCCACCTCCAAGTCAGGTTTAATACATAACAGTTTTCCTCAAACTAGCCAGGTATCGTCACATTTTTATTACTTAAGTCCTAAGAGATCTATATTGGAGACGAAAACAGATGAATGATGTTTTGACTACTTCCCCATTCTTGTACCAACAATCACAAACTTTTCCATCAGGGGCCTCCTGTTGATTCCCTGGAGGTCAGGAGTGCTGGACTCCTTAGAAATTTGTCCTAGAGCAGGAGGACCTTCGGACCCTTGGTTTATTTTACACACAAGGAAATGGTGGAGCATGGTGGCTAAGTGACTTACCCCAGGCCTTTGGACTATCAAATAATCTAACAATAACTAATATTATACTGATTCTTATTATAGTCCAAAAGCTCTCATTAAGTGTTTTATGTTATTTCAGTTACTTCTCCTAGGAAGCCTATGATGTATCAATAATACTGTTATTATCCCAATTGTACAGATGGGGAATGGAACATAAAGAGGTTTGAGGTAACATCCCCAAGATATTAGACCTGGGATTAGAATTCAGGTGACTGACTTTAGAGGCTTCTCTTACCTGTTTGCTCTTCCAACAGAACTAGGACTATAACTCAGATAGAGGTTGTTTCCAGCGTTCTGTACATAAGCCCTAGTGCTTAAGGTCATTATGGTAAAAAAGAAAGGCCTGTGTTTCTGCAGTTCAGGTACATTTATTCAGAAAATATTTATTGAGTACATAATATGGCTAAGGGCCTGTGCTAGGTTCTGTGGGGTGAATACAAGGGGAGAAATGATCCCAGCTTGGCCCCCAAAGAAGATATGTTCTATTCCTGAAACTTCACGGTGACCTCAGTAGTGTTAGTATGACTGATATCACTTTTCACTGTAAGCCCTGTTGAGTCTTTAGGAAATCTGAATTGCTTGAAGGACAGTTAGCTCCTACTAAAACAAATAAGAGATAAAGAACGTCCGCAAATTAGACCTGGGCAAAGTGGTGGAAATGACTTGACAGTGCTGTGTGGACGGTGCCTAAGAACTTGAGCGAGTTTGCAGTGATTTGTTTTCAAGTTGTCACCATCCTGTCCCAAGCGAGGAGCAGCAATCTGAGCCAGGATTCCCTTGGTTTATGCGTAATGATCTCATTGCTCTCCATCATGGGTTGACATCTTTGGAAAAAAGAAGTAACTTAACTCCCAGGAGGGATTTAGCGACTTCTGTACCTTTTTTTCCCTCCAACATGATATTTGTCTGAGATCTGCTTTTATTGAGCCAAACAGAGTCCTGTAGTTTTCAGAATTTCCCATCTTATAGTAAAAACTATCATGGAGCTTTCACACCTTTCTCTAAAAAGAATTCCACCATGTTTGCCAAAGTTCATGTATCTGTTACCGTTGGTGCACTTGGAGTGGTACATAGTTAAATCTCCCAAATCCCAGGTAAGTGATGTGGAGAAAGGAGAATAGGATGTGTGTAGTGGAACTTAGGAATCAGAGTATCTCTCCGGCTGCCTGTGCTGTCCCGACTCTTGATCAGAGTCCGGGGTCTCATTCCCACTTGTGCCCCCACACTCTCACAACTCCAAGATGATGATGATAGCAACAACTATAAGCAGCTAACATTTGGGGATATGTGTTGTGTACCAGATATGACACTAAGTTCTTGGGAGTTTCTTACAAGTTCTTGGGGATTTCTTAATCCCCATTGCTTATCATATATAAATTCTTATTCCTGTTTGGCAGAAAAGGAAACTTGCCTAAAGTCACGGAACTAGTAAGACAGAGCCAGTGTTCAGACGAATGTCTGTCTCATTCCATCCTCTAACAATTAACCAGTAAAGTAGAGATCCCTGGTGGAAAGGACACCAAGGGCCATGCCATATGCATGAAAGCAACTCTGAGGCTTTGAGCATGGGGAGGAGGAGCTGGAAGGAAGACACGAGGAAATTGCACAATGTTGAAGGACAGTTGTGTGGAGGGCAGCCTGAGCGTCATGTAGGCAGTTGCATGGGATCAGAATTAAAACCAACGAGGAGAAACCACTGGGAACAACATGTTGGCACAATATAAGGAAAAGTTTCCAGTCACATTTAGAGTTATCCAAAAATCGACTAAAATGCCTCAGAAATTGGTCACTGCCTTATCACTGAAGCCCTTCATGCTCAGGCTGGACAGCTCCCTGGTAAGGACTCAACCACTGTCAATCCTACAAGTCTTTGATTCAAACCAGTAATGCTGTTATAAGTGCCCCAAAGTACCTATCAGAAGAATTGCAAAACCATCCACCTGCTCAGACTTCTCTGTTCTTGAACCTGTTCTTCCTTTCACCAAGTTTAGGGAAGTTCCAAGGGCTCTGCCAAATTGTCCATCCTGGCGAAAGGCAAGACAGGTGAGTAGGCACAGGGAGGCTGAAGAGAGAATGTTCAGGTTAGCGGTAGGGTGTGCCAGGTTTGGACCCTGGCTTAGCCACTTGGCTGTGTGTGCACGATAAAGTTACTAAACTTCTCTGTGCATAGGTTTCCTCATATATTATGCTGTAAACTCGCAGTGTTAAAATGGAGGCATTTTCAGGATTAACGAGTTAATGCATCTAAAGCCCTCAGAACAGTGCCTGACATGGTGTTAGTGTTGGTTTTATAAACATGATGTGCTTTTGACTTGCTCTCAGCCAGTTTATTCAGTAATAATCATGACAACTGCAATAGTGGCAGCAATAGTAGTTATAAGTTACAGTTATGAGCCAGAATTAAATTCCAGAGTCCACACTTAACTACCTCCTTGGAGTTGAGAGCTGAGTTAAACATTGTACCTGAATGATCTCATTTATTTCTCAGGAAAACCTGGTAGGTATGTTTTATCACATTAGACAAGTGAGGAACCTGGGCCTTAGAAGGATTATGTAGTTTGCCAACTGTCACCACTAAGTAGGAAAGCATGATTAGAACCCAAGTCTTTCTGTGTTTATCTTTGGACACATATCTATCCCTGTGTAATAGTAATACACAGTATTTCCTAAACAACTCCACAATTAAATGGAATAAGAAATGATTCTAAGTTTTTTTCACTTCATAGGTAATGTCCTTAAGATTTGCAGCTCTGACATTTACTTAACATAGGCAGTAAGATGGCATTTGAAACTAAGTGGTCAATAGGATCCAGTATTTACAACTAGAAGCGATCATGAAATTACAGATGCACCACAAAGCTTTCCTTACCACTCTGCAATAAATCATGTGATCTGAAGATAATTTTTGAAAAAAATTATTAAGACCCAGCCTTGGCCTCTGCTATTGTTATATACTATTTGAAATCCCAGAATTATAGGACGAAAATTTCACAGCCCCTTGGCAAGCTGTATCATGGAATTTGACCCATATGAACACTGAGTTTGTGCATTCAAAATTGTGGTGATGTAATGTTCTATTTATTTTTGGAGCTAAATATCTTCAAACACCAATGTTAGAAAAATAACAGAAATAAAATTATTTCTTCTGGCTTTCCTTCAGAAAGACTGAGTAAGAAAACTATGATGTTGCTAAAAGGCACCAAACATTGATGAATTGTCTATTAATGATCTAGGTTATAATCAGATATGAATTGTCTTCTTTGTCATAAAATAAGGCTACAAGTCTAGGTGTTGGCATTTCCAATGAATAGTAAGAAACTGTTGGAAGGCAATGCTTGACTGTGAAATTGATTGTAAGAACAAACATTTAAAAGTATTTTCCCAAATTCTAGGTCTTTGAGATGTGTTATTGACTTTCTGTTCAGGTTACTGTGCCTTTCTTGGCTCGTTGGCAATCTCTCTACTTTTTTTTTTCTCTTTTGGTCTATTTGTGTCCATATTGCTAGTTTTTTGTCCTGTTGACCTTCCAGAAAATGGTGTAATAAAAATACACAGGAAGTGTCGTAGAGAAATGTTCTAAGTAATTAAGCAAACGATGTTGTTTTTCTTAAAATTGTACCAAAAAAGGAATTTTCTACCAGGGGAAATAGAAGATAATTGACTCTATAGATATTGGAACCCAAACCAGCATAGATATTGTTTAATAATTGGCTCTGTTTCTCACTGTAATGATGCATATCGCCTGTTAACCCACTTGGGCAATGTGGAAGTTCAACAGGTGAAGATCAAAGTGCTCACGTTCTTCCTGATAAGAACTAGGTTGAAGACTGTGACTTTGGCCTGGCAAGTGTGTTTGCTACTGTTTTAGCTTCAGCCAAGCTGGACTTCCCCAGCCAGCCCCACAGAGAACCCTTGAAGCGGGCCTCCCCTGCAGGCGCTGTGGTCGCACAGCGGACAACGTGGAGGAGGAAAGAGAGCGCGCTTCTTGCCAGCAGCTGCAGGAAGAGACTTGGCTAAAAATGCTGTCTCTTCTCCTTTTCTCAGCACTCAGATAAGTCCTGAACAGGGTGGCAGAAAAATGCTCAGGGGCATTACTCTGATGGAGATCCCCCTCTACCTGGAAACCTGAAGCAAAGGGATAAAAGGGCCTGCCCTCAGTGAGATATTTTAAGATAAGATGCAGCTGAAATCTAGGACTTCTTTTTTTTAAGATTTTATTTATTTATTTGACAGAGAGAGAAAGAGAGAGAGAGAGTGCACAGGCAGGGGGCAGGCAGAGGGAGAGGGAGAAGCAGGCTCCCTGCTGGGCAAGGAGCCCAATACGGGACTAGGATCCCAGGACCCTGGGATCCTGACCTGAGCTGAAGGCAGACGCTTAACTGACTGAACCACCCAGGTGCCCTGAAATTGAGGACTTTTAAAAAGCCTGAACACATTAACTACAGTACCTTGTGCTTACTGAGTAGCATAATTAATACGCAGATTACTAGAGATGGCTTGTCAAGGTGGTAGAGCCAAATTCAATACTGGGGACAGTTTCCAAGATAATGGTACAGAGTAAGGACTCCAGAAATGCCACTAAAAGCAAGTTCCCACTTCTGGCTGTGCATCAAATTCACCATTGAAAAAGAACCCTGTTGATTTCTTCCTCATTGGGAAAGAGTTTATGCATAAAAGTCCCTACACTGTTTATGTAGCATTTCTCTTGCTATTACGACTGAATTTTTCTTCAATGAGGAAAGGAGAAAAAGCCATCATCACATCACAGTTGAGCGGACAGCTGAGGGTCATACAGCTTTAACCCTCTGCAGAATGGTGCTGTGGCGACAGGTCCCCATGTGTACTATTAGGTCTGGGTGTCATGGTGTGTCTCAGCAACATGCTGCAGTACCCTTGGGCAAATACTCTGGGACGCCTTGAAAACATGAGATCCACTCTATCAGCGTGAATGCTGGGAAATGGTAAGACTGCCAGGCACTTAGGAGTCTGGAGCCATTCTGTGATTTAACCAGTAGTCCTAAAGCCAAGCTCTTACCTGCAGCTTTCTAGTTATAACTCTAAAGAAAAATTTGATCTCTCAAGGGGTTTAAGTAAATGATCAAAACATGTGGTCTCGCCTCTCTGCTCAATCACTGTGGATATTCTGTGGTTTCAACAGAGCTGTTACCTCTGAAGTTTAAGACTTGCTTTTCTTCCATTCAGTCCTCTTTTTCTTAGGTGATATGATATGCCTTAACGTTGTGATGGAGCAGATATAAACACATATTAATTTCTTTTTTCATGCTTAGGCAGAGGCATTAATTTTATAGACAGAATGAATCACGATTTTGGACCTACGCACCAAGGAAAGGAAGAAACTGTCCTTCAGCACCATCTGTAACAGCGACCATTCCTGGGACATTGTGTGACCTAACAGATGTCCTGTAGGTAGTTCTGGAAAGTCTTCAAGGACTCAAGAATCATAAATGTTTTGGCAAAGGTTAAAACCACAGGGATGAATGGTATGGCCCAAGAATGGACCAAGAAGAGAAATCATCCATGGGATATGAGTGGGAGAAACTGTCAGTTACAAAATAGGGAGAAAGAGGGACCCAGGAAGATAGAGAAAAGGGGGCAGACAAGTATTAGAAAGTGGAACATTATTGCAGCAACAGGAGGGAGAATGTCTCAAGGAAGAAAAGGTTAATGAACTCTGTCAAATGCAGGCAGAGAATTAGCCCACTGTAAGAACTGAAAAGTCTCCCTTGGGCTGGCATGATTTTTTGTTGACCTTAAGAACATTTGTACCAGATGGTGAGAATTGAAATCAACTTGTCAGGGGCTCAAAAGGGAGGAGAGAAATAAAGGCTGTTACTGGCAACAACACATATGGGAGCTGAGAGCGAAGCAGAGAGAATGGGTGTTAGCCTGAGGGAGACACAGTCTGTGGAGGACTTTTCTATAGGGTAGGAACTGTTTTGTCTTGCTTATAGGACAAAGAGAAAACTGGTGAGGAAAAGAAGAAAGAGAGGAGAGGTCTTAGATCATCACATGAAGTCTTAGAATGTAGGAAGGAATGACCTTGACAAAGAAGGAGAGACATCTCCTATCCTCATTCCAGGGGAAGAGAGGTAAACATGGGATGTATAAATAAGGAATGGAGTGTTGATAGTGTCCCTTGAGGGCCTCAACTTTCTCAGTGCAGTAGCAGACAAGGATATCTGAGAATAAGTGGGGGCAATGTTGCACAAAACACACACACAGAGAAGTGAGAGGTTGGATTTGTTCCTAAGGGAAATGGAAAAGTGCTCTCAGCAAGGACCCAACTGAGTTTAGAAATCAGGATTATAGTAGTGCCAGCGTGTTCCATTGAGTGATCAAGGGGTTCGAAATTTGTCATGAGGTCCAAGAACTAATGCATTTTGAATGTGAGAGGGAGCTGGATGGATGTGCTCGATGGAACAGGGCACTGGATTTTCCAAGATATCACTATAGGTAATGACAGGGGTCTCAGTGGGTTTCCAGAGTGGAGCCTGACCTAACAGGAAGCTGATACAGAGGGCTCCGGGGTGGCTTGAGGTCAGGGATGCTGAAATGCTATTATCACTGCAAAAAAAAGATCCCCCTTACCCCAAGTAGTTGTTTACAGGAGCCTAAAATTCCTATCTTGGGTGTTTTATTCTTCCTAGCCTTTATAGTAAACTAGTAATAGTTTTTATAGTAAAAGTTTACTTTATAGTAAACTAGAACCGAGACTGGTTAACATTTTTGTCTATAATGATTTCTAGCTAAGCATGAATGAAAAATGAAAGGGATACTTCCCAGAAATAGTGATTGGTTGGTTTATTGATAGGGGTAGGAGCATGTGGAGAAAGTGTGTGTGAGCTCTGACCACGAGATAAAAAGAGAAACTTCAGCTGCTGAGCTGAATTCACCTTTGTCAAACTTTTCCAAAGGCAGCTCCATTTGCAACTGTCACTAGCAACATCATCTCAGATTCATAAAAAGTGATCTTGCAAATGCCCCACTCAAATTATTATAAATAATATAGAGATGCTTACATTTTGGGAGGTTAGAATCACGGAGAAATAAATATTTGACAATTAGCCACACACTGGATTTAGGTAGATTACTATTAGAATTGGTTATAGATTCCATCTCATTGCCAAAGAACACACGTTCTGTAACTTATATAGTCCCAGTTGTTTACTTGGAGAAAGAAAATAGGAGACATCTTAATTCCTGGAGGAAAATTTAGAGTAGAGTTTGAGTGAGAAGGAATTTGGCAGGGAAGTAAATAAAAAAGGGTCCACGAGAGGAGATATTCTGGCAAAAGAAAGCAAGGCTCTTAGTAGCAAATTTTAAATGAGCACTGTGAAGGAAAATAATGTGAAACAGATTTTTTTTTTTATAAGCAAGGGAGAGAGAACACAAAAAGGAAGAATACAAGGTCAGACCAAAATAAACTGGGATTACAGTTTGTGGAAGCGGATAACCAGAATATTGTCCCATGGATTTGGGGTTTCAATTTCACTATCTTGACAGTTAGATAGAACTCTGGCTTAAAATTGGGCAAGGACCTAGTTAGTAAATCTCTAAAGGACTTTCCAGTTCCGAGGCATTAAGAGATTGAAGGAAGAGGGGCGCCTGGGTAGCTCAGTGGTTAAGCCTCTGCCTTCAGCTCAGGTCATGATCCCGGAGTCCCAGGATCAAGCCCCGCATCAGGCTGCTTGCTCGGCAGGAAGCCTGCTTCTCCCTCTGTCACTCCCCCTGCTTGTGTTCCCTCTCTAAATAAATAAAGTCTTTAAAAAAAAAAGAGAGAGAGTGAAGGAAGAGAGAGATGAGAGCATTCACATGGTGGAGGCAGGCCCTTGATAGAGGTTATTGTCATTCACTGACATCATGGAAAGTCTAGCTTCTTAAACTAAGATATGGTTGTCTGCAGTAATGGAATAATTTCTGCAGCTGGGGTTGTATAGATAAAGGAAATCTCAAAGTAACTTTAGTCAGTTTGAATTTCCAAATCTTCTCCCAACAAATGTACGGCAATCAGTCTATCCTACTGAAAAAGATGGCTTGGAGTTTTCACTTTCTCACTCCCTCTTTCTACACCAGTGATAATACCTGTAAGCAATGAATTGGTCAGACTGCAGAAGGCAAAAGAGAAATAGTCTTGCCTAACAGACTTGACTGTATGTAACTGGAGATGCCTCATGGCTGACAAAGTCAACAACGTCCACAACCAATTTAAAAAGTCTTCCCAAAAAATCCTCTTTGTCATGGTTTCCTGGATTTAACTGTAATAGATAAGCATAACATCTACACTTTAGGTATAAACATAAAATTCTAAACTATATGGAAGGAAAATAAAATTATGCATAATAGTCTGCTCAGATCTTTAGCTTTCTGGATTTCTGCCTTCTGGTTTTTTCCTCTGTATGCGTGTATGTCTACAAATGACGTGGGTGAGGTTATACTGCACATCAGTTTTCTCCCTTTCATTTCCCCTTGTCATGGATGAGGAAGATTTATTTGTGTTGTTTTCTTTGACAACACCATTTCAATGGCTGTATAATTTTTCCCATGTGGATATTGAATAAATTACGTAAGTGTATTCTTTTTGTTGAACATTTGGGTCATTCCCATTTTTAAGTTATTATAAATAACCTAGTGAGGAACAATAGTGTACATAAATCTTCTCTTTATTTCTCTGACCATATTTTTAGAACAGATTCCCACAGTCAAATTTCTGGAACAAAGGAAACCCATATCTTTAAAGTTTTTGAGACCTGTTATCACAACCCCCCCCCAAGAAGCTTATAATATACACTTTGCCTTTGTAAAGTGTTATGAACACCTGATGCAGGATGCTTCATTATAAAGTCTAATGGCTGTTTGGTCATCAGCTCTAAGACTCATTTTAAAAATTTTGAGTCCTAAACCTTTGTGTAGTCTCCCTTGTGTATATAATTAAACACAAATCTCTTGGGGCCCCTGGGTGCTCAGTCAGTTAAGCATCTGTCTTCAGCTCAGGTCATGATCCCAGGGTCCTGGGATCGAGCCCCGAGGGAGCCTGCTTCTCCCTCTCCCTCTGCCTGCTGCTCCCCCTGCTTGTGCTCTCTCTCTGTCAAATGAATACATAAAATCTTTAAAAAGGGTAAAGACAAATCTCTCTTATATACCACCAGTGAGGGAATTTGTACCAAACTGAACATATAGACCTCTTTTTTATAAAACAAACCCAGGAGGCAGGAATTGTAAGGGGTTTGATCAAACTAGCTTTATTCCAAAAAGATCTTGAATATAGTACTGGTGAGATCTGGCAACAGTCACTGAGTGGAAATGTTAAAAAGGCCTAATGTTATTAGCGTGTGTGGGAAGACCAGCCTGGATTTCACTATTATCCATGAGGATCTATCTTCATATTGTAGGACACAGATCCAGCTCTGGGAGACCAGTGCCTGCCACAAACCTATCTGTTTAACCATCACCACTGCCATTGTTTTAATTTGTTGACTTTAAGCTTTCCAGACTTCAAGTGTGGGTTGAGTCCTCTATGATGCTATTTGTTTGGGACTTTATGGGAAGAGGTTTATGAAATTGTAAGGGATTAGAATGGGAAGGGCATCTAGGATTCAGTGAGAACTTCAGCTCTACCACTTGCTGGCTCTGTGATCATAGGAGGGGAAATCATTTCACCACTCTGAGCCTTAGTTTTAAAATTTTCTTGTCTGTGTGAGGAGCAACTTAGCCCAACTTGTAGGACTCTTGTGAGAATAAAAAGAATAGTATCTTTGAAATACTTGACATAATTTTGCTTCTAAGTTTTTTTATCTGATAGAGGTACACTGCCTCTTGTGTGAAATATCACACACACACACACACACACACACACACACACACACACACTTCATTGTAGCATAGTCTGAAGTAGAAGAAGATTGGAAACAGCCTTAAAGTCCATCCTTAGAAGACTAACGTAATTACTCCATGACTAGTGGCTCTTGTTACGTTTTAGGTGTGAAGGTAGTGACAAGATTAGCACTTCTTTAACATCTTGATTTTTGAAGGAATTGCAATGGGGAGAGTAGAGTTTTGCCTGTCAATTCTGTAGTGTGTCATCAGGTGTGGTTTCTATAGGTAAATACCTGTCTTAGCCCAAATGCAGTCATTCAGGAAGCATTTATGAGGTGCCAACCGTGTGCCATGGTTTTGCATACTCATTACAAGGTCAAAATATAAAAATCGTATTCTTTTTGGCATGTAGTCTTTTAGCAATAATTTTCAAATGCTGTTTCATCATGCGGATATGACATTCTTGCAAAAGCCCTTGTAGACTTCCTACCTCATACATTTGAGCACACTCTGTACTTGGTCTTGTAACTTCTTGGCACACAGATTTATGGGAGAGATAGAAAGCTCATGTTGGGAAGGTCTTGTGAATGGCAGGAAGATTGTTTAAGGTTAGGGCCTGAGGAGATGAGATGATTAAACATATTTTGGCAGGTACAGATTTCATTTAGTTTTTTTCACGTAGGCTTTTCTCCCAGTGCTTCTATCCGTGAAGGGAGGAGTCTGTCCCAGAGGTAGGGGATAGTTGTCTCTTGCTGCGGTGAGATGGCACAGTTTTAGTGAACACTCCCAGCCCGTTGGCCCTCCCCACCAATTTCCCTACCACTTTGGGGATTGAGGTCCAACAGCCGTAACAGACACTGTGGGTCCTACAATAGCTGCCCGGAAGCAGTAGAGCTGCCCTTTTGGAGCTGTTTGTTCTCTGAGGAGAAAAAAGACAGACTTCTGTCAGCCATTTGTTGACTTTTACCGTATTGTTGAAGTCATCCTTACTGACTTGCTTCGATGGGCAAGAAGAAGAATGTGTAAGGTACAGAATCAAAGGAGGGTGGGAGATGCCTGGTGACATCACTAAGCATTATATTTACAAAGAGATTTTCAGTTCCCCCTGTAAGTGCATAATCTATTCATTGGCACCATTTCTTGTAGGGTTGGTTTGTTTTTGAAACTTCCGTGTAGTCTCAGTGTGCTCAATTTTAAGTATTTCCAGTCTTGGGTTTCTCTGTGTGTTTATGATTAAGGATGCTTTCAACTTGCTAAATGTACATTTTTCAAGTCACTTATTTTTAGAAGTTAACTTATTGTTTCAGCTTACTATAAAGCAGTACTTATTTCAGAAAAAAATGAAAATATTTACAACCTTTTTGGACAGCAACCTGGAAATATCTATCAAATAAAAATCATCCTGGTATCTTTTAACAAGCAATTTCACTTTGAGGTCTTCTGTTCTACAGATGCACTCCCACTTGTGTGAAATGACACATTTCAGGTTTTTATTATAGCCTGTTTGCTCTAGCGAATCATTAGAAATAACCTTAGTTCCACCAAAAGGAAACTGGTTAATAAGTTTTGGTCCTTAATGCATAGGCTGGCCATATGTCCAAGTTTATCTGAGACAGTCTTGTTTTGTTTGCATTGTTGTTTCACTATAATTAGGAATAGTATCCCTTTCAAAAGTGTCTGGATTTGGGTGATAAGTTATTTTTACCCTAATTTTGGTCCTCTCATACCATAAACTACCATATAGTCATTAAAAAAAGAATGATGACACTCTTGACGGACTAACATAACAGTTTTTGAAAAAACAATATTTATCTACATTGGGTTCTTCAAAAGGTGGCAGACGATGTCAGATATATGTAAATAGATTTCTATACACAGAAAATAGTTCTAGGAAAATGTGCAAGAAATTGGGAATATTTGTTGCCTTGGAAGTGGGATCTGAGAGACTGCAAGACAGAAGTATTTTGTGTATTCTTTTAACTATGTGAATCAGCCACCTCTTCAAACACTCAAAAGAATTTTAGTAAATTGAAGGGGGAGATGATCCATGAGAGACTGTGGACTCCAAGAAACAAACTGAGGGTTTTAGAGGGCAGGGGGCTAGGGGGATGGGTGAGCCTGGTGGTGGGTATTAAGGAGGGCACGGATTGCATGGAGTGCTGAGTGTTATACACAAATAATGAATCTTGGAGCACTGCATCAAAAACTAAGGATGTATGGTGACTAATAGCACAATAAAAAAAAGAATTTAAGGAAGAGGAACTATTACATAGTAATGATTACTTTAAAAATTACACTAATGCTATTCTGAGTAGTTCCTTTTGCAAGTTTTTTTTTTATACTCATCTTTTAAAATATCTCTAGAGTTTGGACTTCAGGATTAAACTGCCTAGGTTCTTCAAATCATTTTAATGCCTAATGCATGTATACACTGGCAGGAGCATATATCCCAATAATTTCCAGTATAAGTATGATTCTATTTAAATAATTCCCTGTCATTGACCATTTGTGTTGTTTCCAGTTTTTCATTTTAAGCAATATTGCAGTGAACACTCTTTTACAAAAATCTTTGTAAATGATTCATATTTATGTCTTTAGAACATATTTGTAAAAGGGAAAAAGCCAAGGGATGTGAAGTCCTAAGGCTTCTGACACTTCTTTTTTTTTTTTCTTTCCAAGTTTTTATTTAAATTCCTGTTAGTTAGCTTGCAGTGTAATATTAGTTTCAGGTGCAGAATTTAGTGATTTGTCACTTCCATAACTCACCTAACAAGTTGGCACTTATTTCTACATCACCCCGTGAAAGGTAGTATAGAACCAATTTACATTCTCGCTAGCTCTACACTTCTCCCTACCGTCCCAACATTGGATCTTAGCATTTGTACCCATCTTGGCCAATCTGATAGTAAAACTGTTTTTATGCTATTCTTTTCATTTGCATTGAATTTTTGGGGGGTTAAAACTTCTCCCACATATTTATTGGCCATTTGTATTTCTTATGAATAAAAGCTACCAAAAGAAAAACAAATTTTTAGTGGGACAAATGGCTTGAAAGTGTGTTCTGGGAGGATGAGATTGCATTTTTTGTTTTGTTTGGTTTTTTGGTTGTCCAAATACTCAGATGAAAAGCTTTTACAAATATCAGATCTAAAATGATGACATAAATCTGCAGGAGATGCCGTGTCTGACTGTACCTCTTATTCACCACATCCTACTGCCTGTCGTAAAAGAGGCTTACCCAGTCGCAGAAACTGGCCTGGCCATGCTATCAGCCCTTCTGATTCTTACTCCGTGGTCTTGACACAGGAAGAAGAGGTTTTCAAGGTTCATTGTAGTTTGCCGAATGGTTTGAACTCACAATAGAATGGTGTATCCTTAAACATGGGTTTGGGGAATCATCTGTGTTAGGATGGTTTTACCTTAATCTGCTTTTCAAATGATGCTGAGTCAGATGTCTCGACACAGTCTCCGTCCATCTGGCATGCAGGCGGTCATCATTAATCCAGCAGTGATCTGCATCATGTGTATATGTCCAAACATCAAACAAATCAAACTCTTTTGATGTCCTTCTCAATCAGTCTTTAGTTTCAGAAATACTCTTTACAGCAAAATTGCTTTAGGTCTCCTTTTCCATGTCCCCTCCCTGCCGTCCACCCCTGCTTCCGCACATTCACACAGTGTTTTAAGGGAATTTAAACAGTAAACTGCTTCAAAGACACTTGGTCTGGGATGACT
>PITA01000980.1:30227-174908 GCA_004023965.1 Spilogale gracilis
CACCTCCCAGCAACCCTCAGTTTGTTTCCTGAGATTAAGTCTCTTATGGTTTGAGAAGAGTTCTTAAGGGCAGTATTTCGATGGCTTACTGGAACTTTCAGGAAGGCACTGCATAGAGAGAGCACACCAGGCTTATTTAATTTCTTCACTAGTAACATTGTGAGGCCAGTAAGCATGATTTACATTTTATAGATCAGGTAGCTGAGACCCAGGCCTGTAAAGGGAAGAGACAGGAGTTTTAAATTCCAAATCTCGTGCTTTTTCTCATCATATCATAATAGGTGTCCTATAGGACAATTGTCAAGTGAACTGATTTCATGTTGCCTTTGCCGAGATCATAGTCAGTTGATAGAAATAGGTAAATGTTCCCAGTCATTCAACACTGTCACCCTTCCCCTGAATCGTGCACTTACCCACAAAGAACACTTTCTAGGGACAGGAGAGAGATTTAATGGCACACTCCCTGGTTCTGACGCAATGAGAATAGAAAGAAGCAGCAAGAAGGCAACGTAAAAAAACCTTATCCACTTGCAAATTCTGAAACTCTTGTCATTGATAACCATGGAATCAAAAAGGAAATCAAAAGAAGTAGTAGAAGTTATTGGGGGAGAAATGAAGAAGGAACATTTTGTTATCAGGACTTCTAAGTGTAGTGAAAACTGTACTTAGAAGAGAAAACAGGGCAATGTATTACTCAGGAAATAAAAAGAAACAAAATAAATGTAAAAATTTACTAAGATAATTAATTGATAAAAGTTTAAATGAAAGGGGTAGGGGCACCTGGCTGGCTCAGTC
The DNA here is from genome assembly GCA_004023965.1 of Spilogale gracilis. NCBI lineage: Eukaryota > Metazoa > Chordata > Mammalia > Carnivora > Mephitidae > Spilogale > Spilogale gracilis. Next base: position 31,023 of record PITA01000980.1, read on the forward strand.
AGAAGAGCATCGTGACTCTTGATCTCAGGGTCATGAATTCCAACCCCATGTTGGGTGCAGAGAAAAAGATAAAATCTTCAAAAAAGGAATTTTAATTAATTAATGGGGTAGTTATATGATACATTTGAAACTGCTATAACACTATATGTTAACTACACTGGCATTAAAATTTAAAAAAATAAAGGGATAGAATAATGGATAAATAAATCCCAAAGCTTGTCCAGTAAAAGACCAAAACCCCTTGTAAACACAATTAAGGATAAAACATGATACCAAGAGAATGCAAAACAAATATTTTTAAAAATGGCAAAGCAATAGATAGAAGAAAAATTAAAATTTTGAGACTTGTATAAAGAAACTGGGGGTAGGAGGATTGAAAACCCAACAGAAAGGGATGATTTCTTAGCAAAATACAAATGATTGAAATTGTCCCCTGGAGCAGTTAAGACTCTGAAGATACTGAATTACCATAGAAGAGACTGGAAAGGTAAAGAGTTACCATTGACAAAGACTCAAGAACCAGATTTATAGAGCTAACCTTTAAAGAACAGATCCTGGTCATATTATTGAAAATATTCCAGGTGAACTAAGACAAACTTACTGAAGATACATACTAACAACAGTGCAAATCTTAAAATAGTGGGTACACACACGAGCATGAATTCTTGCATGAGACCTTATGATACAATGGGAAAATAAGTCACAGAATGTAACCAGAACACAGATCTGGGGTTCATATCCACCAGAGTGGTTCAGACAGTACCAAGGGAGCAGGGCCCAGAGCCGTAGGAAGGCCCTTCTAGAAGGCAGTCTTGAAGCCATCTTTGGAGTATCTTCCTCAGAGACTATGTGTGAACTAATATTTATTAACTAATCTAAACATTATTTATGACCTATCGACATTTTCGGCTTTTGAATAATCTTGGGACTAATGAGGTCTGTGCACATAAATTTATATGCCAAGAGGCAGTGCAGTGATTAGCTATGTCCCCTTGAGGAAGCGACATTACCTCTCTGTACCTCACTTTCTCATCTGGAAGACAGGTTAACAATAATATCTACCTGGTAGGGTTGTGGTGAGCATTTAGTAGATAAATACACATGAATTGCTTAGATACCATCTAGCACAAAGTACACACTCAAGAAGTAGATGATGAGGGGCGCCTGGGTGGCGCAGTTGGTTGAGTGACCAACTCTTGATCTTAGCTCACATCACGATCTCACAGTTGTGGGATTGAGCCTTGCATCAGGCTCCATGCTCAGCATAAAATCTGCTTGAGATGCTCTCTCGCCCTTGCCCTCTGCTCCGCTCCCCACTCACACGCCCCCCACTCTCTCTCTCCCAAAACAAGTAAAATCTATTTTCCCCAGCCAAAATAAAGCAGATGATGAGGAGGATAAGGATGAAGTGAGGATGACGATGATGATATTTATTATTATCACCATTATGTTTATCGTTATTTTTGAGAGATACAGGGAAAGACTACAGGCTTGAGGGTGAGGCTGGCATATCTCTTAGCTTTATTACAGACACATGGTGTGACCTTGGGAAATTACTGAGCTTATCTTTCTTTTCTTATGGTGAAATATACGTAATATAAAATTTACCATTTTAACATTTTTTTAAATATCCAATTCAGTAGCATGAAGCACATGTACACTGTGGTTTCTTCATTCATCTTCAGAACTTTGTCAGTATCCCAGACTATAATTCTGTACTGTTAAATAGTAAACTCAGCTGAACTTACTTTAAACACCATCTTTTCCCACATCTGTGAAGGTAGGCATCATGGGGGCTAGGTTGCTGGAATTAAATGTGGTGGAGATTGCAAAGTCCCAAACATCTTTCAGGGCCTTGGTACTTTTCATCCTTTGGTTCCAGCCCCGCGGATGCAACTTTAAAACTCCAGATGGTGGAAAAAAACAAACAAAAACAAAAACAAAAAAAAAACTCCAGGTGGTGGGGGGAGAGGGCCCTTTGCAGCCACCTTGGTGGCCCTCTACATTCCTATGGCCCCCCCTCCTCCACCCTGCTCTGGTGATTTTTTTTTTTCCCGATACCTTGTTTTGTGAACATGAACAACATATGCAACATGTTAACTCTTTTCAGATGCCAAGAATGTGCTAGGTGCTATTTGTGACCGATAACTTGCCCATTAGATTTATTGTATAAATTAGGCTAAACACTAACTTGGAAAGAGGAAGCCAGTATCCGTGGAAAATTTATTTTGAATATACTTTTTTTTTAAATGTTTCTCAAAGATGAAATGTGGTTTCCACTTGTGCATGATTACGAAGTTGAGAATCTAGAGTTATTTGAAGATAATCTTTCCTCCACACCTTTTTTGAATTACATACCAAAAAATTGGAATAGTTAAGGGGGCCCTGACTTGGGCTAAGAACCTGATAAACTTGAAAGAATAAAAAGAATAGCAGTGATGTTTTCACCAGATTTTCTCTCTCTCTCTCTTTCTTTTTTTTTGCTTCAAATTCCTACCCTGCATACCTCTGCTTCCTTTTCACATGTGTTTTAGTATCAGCAGAACATCTGAAGCAAACTTTTCCCCAGCCAAAAATTTTAGATGCTAAAATTACTTCAGGCCTTGGTGTGTGTTGACGAGTGCAAAGGTTGATTTTGGCGTTTTACTTTGTGGTATTTCCTCTCTTGCTGGCTTTCTTGGCTTCTCAGTAGAGAGGTTGCGACCTCTAAATATGATAGAGATAATGGTGTTTGGATCTATCAATATGGCTTCTGCTTTGCACGCTCATCTGCCTTCCAAAAGCCTGTTTCTTTTTCTAATGTCCTCCACATGTCTGACCTGGACCATGAAGTACTTTGTTCCTGGGGTCATTCTGACTGTAAATTGTTGGCTTCACTTGCAGCTCTGTAACGATGGATGTCAAATGTTTCCTTATTTCGAACCTTGAGGGAGGCAGAGATGACCCAGGTTCTGGTTGTTTGACTTCTGGTAGGCTGGGGTGCCATGGGGCTTGGCATTGCCCCCGTAGGAACTGAGTGGAGGGTCAAAGCAAAGGCTGACAGTTTTAGATTAGGGGCCACAACCTGAGTGTGATGACTCGTTCACTCTCACTTGTGTGCAGCGTGGAAGTATAAACCATGTTTCAGTTGTTCCTCGGGAGCTCAGCATCTCGTTACATTTTGTTATAGCAGAAGGTGGAAAGGTTGACGGACAGTGTCCTAAAGTCCAGTGAGTATAGGAAATGCCGAGTTCAAAGGAAGAATTGAAAATAAACAGAGTAGAGGGATTTTCTCAGAACTGTTAGTCCTAAGTGTTATGCACTCCATGGGTGGGGCAACACTTTTCAGGTTTTATCTGATCCAGGAACCCCTAGGACGTGGATACTCTTAGCACAGGAATTTGCAACTATTATGACAAAGAGCAAGTTTTGTTGTTGGGCGGAGGGGTGTGTGTATTTTTTATTCTGGCAAAATATGTGTAACATAAAATTTGCCATTTGAACCATTTTTAGGCATCTAATTCAGTGGCATGATGTACAGCAGCCATGTTGTTGAATTATCATTATCCATTTTTAGAACTTTTTCATCATCCCATGCTGAAACCCTGTACCCATTAAATAATAACTCCATTCATCTGAATCCCTAGCCCCTGGTAACCTCCGTTACTCATTTCCATTTCTGTGGATTTTCCTGTTCTAGGTACCTCCTGAAAGGAGAATCAGGTCATAGTTATCCTTTTGCATCTGGCTTATTTCATGTAACACAATATCTTCAAGGTTTATCCATCTTGCAGCATGTGTCAGAATTTCCTTCTTTTTTAAGGCTGAATAATATTCCATGGGGTGTATCTATCACATTTTGTTTATCCATTCCTCTGTCGATGGGTAGATGGTTTGCCTCGTTTCCACCTTTTGGCTACTGTGAATATGAACATTGATGTACAAGAATCTGTTTGAATCTCTCCTTCCAATTCTAGTTATATACCTAGAAGGGGAATTGCCGGATCATATCAGAACTCTGTGTTTATCTCTTGGGAACTGCCCAACTGTCCACAGAAGCTATACCATTTTACATTCCCACCAGCAATGCACAAGGATTCCAGTTTCTTCTTGTCCTTGTCAACACTTATTACGTTCCTTGTATTTTTTTAAATAGCCATTCTGCTGGGTGTCAAATGACATCTCATTGTGGTTTTGATTTGCATTTTCTTGTTGTTTATTTGATTTCCAATCCAGTTTGGACTGATATGTGATTCGACTACCATTAACTATATACTTCATATAATATGCAGGTTGGCTAAGCATCCAGAATGGTGTATATATACCTTGTTCATTGAGATGTGTCTGTTGATCACATGCTTGGATATGGTTAGGTTGCCAAATTGTTATAAAAGTTTCTAAAAACTCATTTCTGGCTCTGCCTTTATCTCATCATGGACAAGCCATCCAGGGACCCCAGTCTATCATTGCCCTAAGAAATGCACAAGTCATATATTACATGTCAAATATTTGAGTATTGTTTAATGAGATATGATAGTTTCAGCAGTTTTATTCTACCATAACATAAAGCTCTTTTTCATTAATTCCCAAATGCAATGAGTGAATGATGCTGGAAAACAATCTGCCAATATAGCAGTAACACTTAACGCTGCGTTTCAGGTACAGTCGGAGTAGTTTGGGGAATAGTTTGATCATGTTTTGGAGAGATAGAGGCCTTGGATTCTAGACAGCTTTTCTGATAGGCTGGAATGCCCATTCTCCTGAGATAGTACTCTGGTAATGACCCTCAAGTAGGCTTGAACATCACATTCTGAAGAGGAGAAGCTGCTACTATATGGATGGTCAGGAGTCTGGAATCCAGAAGGAGATAGAAAATCAAGGCACTGGAGCCTTTAGGATTGGGTGCTCTATTTTCCTAAATGTCCTGTGGGAAGAAGAGCTAGGCTGCAATCCTAGTGTATTGACCAGGAACTGTGCTTGAAAGCTCTTTCAACAGAATTAGTTCATTAGTTACATTCACTTCGTTCTGCGGTTGACTTTCTTCGGCATCAAGACCTATTAAGTTTGGGAAAATGAGGTAACATTCCAGCTTAGTGTATACACTCTTTCAAAAGAACATCTTTAAAGGAAAATTGAATTTGATCAGCTACATTTAGAGTGCTAAAAAATGGTAGCAGCAATTCTGTACTCCACTCCGTAAGAACTTTGAGAGAAAAAGCCACATTTGGCCCGATCCTGTGAAGGTGGCCAGTGTTCTAGCTTTGTCTGCCCTGGGTCCCCCTACTAGGGAATCATTCTCCTTTTGGAAGCTCTTCTGCCACCTACCCTTACCCCCACCATTGATTAAAATGATTCCTGATCTCTTTTACCCCATCCCATTAGTCACTGTAGGAGGGAAACTCACCCTAGACAGGCCAGTCCTTTCGCTTTCCCGGGATTTTTTTGAACGGCAAGTGAAAAAGAGAATTAGTTCTCTTGGGAGAGTGACAACCTTCATATATGAAGCTTGGGAACTAGGGATCCATGTGGAGGAAATCTGCAGTGAAAGCAAATAAGCTGACATGGAGAATAAGCAGACAATAAAGGAAGCAATTCCAGCTTCCAGACCCACAGGGCCGTGGTTTCCAGTAGTTTCCAAGGGTCAGCTGAATCCCCACTCCCCTGTGGCTGGGAGGTACTGGGCTCTGTAATCCAGTATATGTCTGTTTCCATCCAGGGTTCTCTCACTTTGCAAATTAGAGTCCCAACTCTAACCATGACCCCTTTTTGCCCAAAGCACCTAGCACATTACTTTGATTTTCATGCAATAAATGCCTGAGTAGATTTTTAAAATAAATTAAAATTAAGATACCTTAACCACTGCCTGCTGGATCTTCACTCTAACAGAGACTTATGTTTTGCCCCCATTGCTGGAAAAATGTTAACAGATCGTTTCCAAATGCCTTGCAATATCTAACTTTATATTATTTTAGTTAAAAAGTTTTTATATACAGAACCTGGGATCAGTGGAGTGAAGGGATTTGGCTCTTGAGGGCTAATGACCTCTCTCTGTTGGTAGAGGAAAAGAGGCATGATAGAGAGATTTTAGAAGGTAAACAGGGCATGTAAAAACCTCAGCAAGGATTGGGAGAAGGGCTGACCAAGGACACCCAAGGATTACCAAATGGATCCAAGGGGCCCAGTGGATTAGCAGGATTACCTTGGATCCACCTGGTAATCCACTGGGCCCAGTAGCACCAGGAGCAGATCACTAGGGATTTAGGGTGATCAGTAAGTAATACTCCTCTCTTCCCTCCCAGCTGAGGTATAAACACAGGAGGCAGAAAGGGACCAAAATGTCAGCTTTACTTCTCATGCAGCAAATAGGAGAGCATGGCTTTAGAGCTGCAGCCAAGAGGGTTTGCTAATCCTCACTCCTGAATTAAACAAATTTATCCACCCATTCCTGACACAGCTGGACAACCACAGACCTCCCCCACCGAGAGAGGCCTCGTACCACATGGCAGAGACAGACAGGACACATATGTCTTACAGACAGGCTGACTTCCACAGAGGGGAAATCCAAACTGGCTGGGCTAAGCGCACCCCATTTTTTCTAGCAATACAACCAGGTGGAGGAAGCGTGAGCAGCCAGAAGCATTGTCCCTCCATGCAGAAACGTGAGGTGTGGACATACCCGATCCCTCTTCAAGCAGAGGCCAGAGCTGGTTGGGTTGATTGACTGCCAGGCTCATCTCCAGGGCTAACTGTTCCACCTGCGCTACTTCCTGTTCCTGACCTTTCCTCCCTAACAGAAAGACAGAGAGGTGGGAATGTTGAAAACACGGAAAGTGGAGCAGTGGAATAGTCTCACCCGTCTGGACTACATCACAAATGAAACCGGGCAGCGAGGGGAGAGGGAAATGGGCTGAGAGAGAAGGGCAGCATCTGGAGATGAAAGAGGGGGTGTTATGGGACAAAAGGAGTGAGAAGTCCAGAAGTAGAGGGGCTAAATCTAGAGTAGGATTTTGGAGTTTAAAATTCCATGGGAGGGGCGCCTGGGTGGCTCAGTTGGTTGAGCGACTGCTTTCGGCTCAGGTCATGATCCCGGAGACCCGGGATCGAGCCCCACATCGGGCTTCCTGCTCGGCAGGAGGCCTGCTTCTCCCTCTCTCAGTCCCCCTGCTCATGTTCCCTCTCCAGCTGTGTTTCTCTCTGTCAAATAAATAAATAAAATCTTAAAAAAAAATTCCATGGGATAGCTAGCTTTGGGTGATGATTATCATCCTGAAATGGAGTGTGTCAGTAAAAACTGTTGGAACCAAAGAAATCAAAGAACTGTAAAGCCAGGTTATTGAATAGGCTGCCTATGGAGAATTTGAAGTCACATAAAATGTTGACTCTATTCAGTGGTGAGGTTGGCACCAGAGTCCCCATGATTGTGACAGGAGTAATGAGTAGGACAGGAGAGCATTTTTGTGAAGAACTGATGACTCAAACCTTAAAGGAAGTGAGGATTGTTTCTGAGGATGATAGGACCAAGATGGTCTGGGAGGGGCAAGGAAGCTCTGGATTGAGCATAGTGCCATGTTTCTTCTGACCTGCAGCTTGCCTAAAAGAAATAATTGGCCAACCATCTTTTGACCCATCATATCTTGTAATCTCTTCTCTGCCAAACTTCTCAAAGGTGTCTCTGTGTGTATTCTCCATTGTTTTTTCTACACTGACCTCTTAATTTTCTGCTATTTGTCATTGCACTGAAGTTCCCCCAAAAGTCAGTAATATCCTTTTAATCAGAAAATCTATTCGTTGATGACTTAACAGTTTTTATTCTAATTGGAGTAAGTATCATAATGGAAAACATTCATTGTGCCAAACATTGTTCTCTTCTGAGCCCTTTATGTATATTTTCTTATGTAACTTCACACAAGAGTCCTATGATATTATGAGTATCCCCATTTTTATGGTTGTTCATTCATTCCATGCATATTTATTGGATGTTTACTTACCATATACCAGAGATTGTTTTGGGTAATATCTAAGTAAGAAAAAGAGCAAGGCAGAGTTGTGTCTAGAGAGGCAGAATGGTCGGAGAGGTAGTGGGCAGCACCTTCTATAGGGCTTTGGAGGCCATTGTGGGGATTTGTGCTTTTAGAAGCGGAAACTGAGGAGGGACCGGTTAAGCAACTTGGCCATGACTGTGCAGCCTGGAGGTGGCAGCGTGGGGACTCTTGGATGTGACACTGCAGCATTTGGCACTGGACACATCGGCTCCCTGAAGAGTGCTCTCATTTGGCTTCCCTTGCCTTATCTTACCTGGTTCTCCTTCTGCTCTCATTTGCTTCTTCTCAGTCATAATGGGCTCCTTCTCCTCAAATGGTCCTTCAAATATTGGCAATCTGCATGGTCCTGTTTTAGTTTCTCCTTTTCTGTCTGAACTCCCCTGGGGATTATCATGCTCTCCCCTTCTGCAGTGGCCATGTCCTGGTGATTTCCAAACCTGCATATTCCCCTGGAGCTTCCCTTCTGAGCTCCAGACCCAAGTATAAGCTCCCAAAGAGCTGTGGTTCTTTGAATATATGTTCCAGACTCTATTATTTCTGATTCTCACAGATGTCTCCCTCCTCTATTCCTTCAGGTGGTCTCAGTGGCTAAAAACCCCCGCAATGCCTCAAATTCCCTCCTCCTCATTCTCTACTCTCAAATCCTCTCAACTGCCAAGCCAACATGGCTGCTCACAAGTGCCTCCTCTTTTCTGTTCTTAGAGCTTCTTCCACATCTCTCCCTGAGCTCTTGTAATAATCTCTTAAGTGGACCCTGTCCCCTCCACCCAGTGGATCCCTCCCACGACCAGCAGACACAGTCTCTTTAAATTAAGGTTGGATCCCCAGACTCCTTCTGTCCTCATCAACTGGCCTTGATTTCTCACTGTCTAGACAATTCTCCAGATCCTTCACAGGGCTCCCACACACGCCTCCAGCTCCCCTCTCGTGACTTTCTTCCCCTACCCAGCTTTTCCCTCTCTCCCTGCCATGCTTCTGCTCATTTCCCATCCATAAATTGTTTTCTGCTCCCAGCTGCCACCTGGATCAGGCTTCCCTAGAACCCACGCCCCCGCCCTGGCAGACGAGCCACCTCCTGATGGAAGGCCTGCTATCCTCATTAAGCAGTCCAGCAAATATAAATGCATTGACAGTCTGGCCAGTGCTGATTGTTCTGGGCACCCGCCAGTGGCTGGAGCTTGGCTGGAACCCATACAGGCTTGGAGAGCAACCGTGAACACAAGGCAGGTATAGGAAACCCCCAAATCCTATGATTCGTGGGGTAAGTTCCTGGAGATCTTTTGGTAATGTGTTCCTTAAGTTCTGAATTTTGTAATTCCTTCTCTGCTAAAGATAGTTTGTTTGCTTTAAATGTATAAAACCTAACAAAAATCCTGTTTTTGTTAAAAAAGAGAAAAAGAGAAAGCCTTATGGGTAGAATAGAAAAGTAACATTAGCATTCTTGATTTTTCCAAAAGGATCTGATCTTCTCTGATATACTTGCAGATCTTTTTGAGCTAGCCTAATCCTTATTAAGATTTTTAAAGCAAATATTTATTACATCTATACATTATAGAAAATGTATTAAAATAAGAAAATCAGCAGATATAATTACAGTTTACATTTTGATATATTACCACCTGGTCTTTTCATCTATTGAAACAGAAAATTACAGGGATGCTTTGTATATATGGAATTTTGAATACCTGCACTATAGGCCTCTGGGTTCACTTGAGACACAAATGAGCATTACCTTCATTTGATGTGAACATGTGAACTCCAAATCCGCCACCACATTGACCTATCCCTATTGGCTGTAAAGGAAAGAAAGCCAAGGAGATTGGCTAGAGAAGGGAGCTTCTTACCATTTGGCCGGTTTCCTTAGAGAACCATTAAATGCTGGAGCCTTCCCCTAAGACAGAAAGCTTCGTGCTGTTCCAGAGTGGATCAAGGAGAGAAAGAAGTCCCTTTCTGGTTGGAAATGACAGCTAGAGAAAGGAAAAGGTAGTCATAGGTCCTTGCCTGCCATCGGAAGACAAGTGGGAGAAAGGGTCAGGCTGTGGTATGTCTCAGGGGTTACACTTCTATGAATTGCTGACCCAGCCTTCTCCCCTCCTCCTTCCCATTGTACTACCTTGGGCTGAAGAAGCCTTTCTCTATGGCCTCTGGGATCCTTTATCCTACTTTAGCCAAGAGGATCATTGCTTGGCATATCTCAATACTTGTGCTTTCCCATTTCATTGGGAATGAAATGTTGTTCTGCTCATGAGATAGGTTCATAGTAGAATTAATACTCCCCTTCAGGTACATTTTGGATTAAGTAGGCATTTGCTAAGATGGCAGTTAATAGCAGTAACTAAACAACAATAACAGCAATTATAGTTTTTAAGTTTTCTTTCTTTCTTCCTTTCTTTCTTTCTTTCTTTCTTTCTTTCTTTCTTTCTTTTTTTCTTTCTTTCTTTCCCTTCCCCCCTTTTTCCTTCCCTCTTTCTTTCTTTCTTTCTTTCTTTCTTTCTTTCTTTCTTTCTCTCTTTCTTTCTTTTTCTTCCATGTCCCATGTCATTGGCAAGAGCTATAAATAGACCCTGTGTCTGTTTTTCATAGATGGATCAACTATTCCTTATTTCACTTTCCACAGGCTTTTCTTGTCCTGAGTTGAAAAGAATGTAATAATAATTTCCATATAAGTGTCCAGAAGGTGACAGATATTGGGCTGTGTTTTTAGTATAGATCTTCTGTAATTCTGGTGTTTCTGTAAGGTTGATGACATCTCCCACCATTCAGATTCAGAATCTGAGGATCAGAAAGGTTAGAAACAATGCAAAGCCTACAAAGCTAATAAATGGTTGAGACTGAAATTCTAATTGGAGACCTTCGGACTCCAAAGTTGTTTTACTGCATCCCTTGAGGCAGTTCTTCTCTCACTTCCACTGTCTTTTTTTTTTTTTTAAGAGAGACAGAGCACAGAGTGGAGCAGGGTGGTTGGCAGAGGGGGGCACAGGGGAGGGGAAGAGGCAGAGAGAGGATCTTAAGTAGTCTCCTCACCCAGCATGGAGCCTGTTGTGGGGCTTGATCTCATGACCCCTAGATACCTGATCTGAGCCAAAATTAAGAGTCAGGTGCTCAATGGACTGAGCCACCCAGATGCCCCTCATTTCCGCCGTCCACTTGGAAGGCAGACCTCTGTTTGGTGTCTTTTTTTTTTTTTTAAGATTTTATTTATTTATTTGACAGAAACAGAGCTAGAGAGGGAACACAAGCAGAGGGACTGAGAGAGGGAGAAGCAGGCTTCCTGCCGAGCAGGGTCCCGATGTGGGGCTCGATCCCAGGTCTCCGGGATCATGACCTGAGCCAAAGGCAGTAGCTTAACCAACTGAGCCATCCAGGTGCCCTCTGTTTGGTGTCTTGAACAAATCCAGCAATTTAATATATCGTGGACATTAACCCAGAGGATAAGACACTTTTGTTGTTAAGTCCTTGTTATTTCACCTACTAGAATGTCAGCTCCATGAGGATAAGGAATTTTATTTTCATTCCTGTCAGTCCCTAGAATGCAATACTTAATTTATTTTAAATATTTGCTGCGTACTTACTAAATTCCAGGGATAGTGCTATAGTCTAGAGATAGAGACCATCCTGGGCTTTCCTTCATCTTGCCTTGAAAGCAAGAAAAGAAGGTGGCGAAGTACAAGGACCTTTTTCAGAGAAGAGGCCCTGGGGAGAGCAGAAAGCTCAGGCCCTGACCCTGGAGCCCTGGGGAGTGTTTTCATTCACAGAGCAGGCCCACAAGTTACTGAAGTGGGAAGCCACTGGCCCAAGAACAAGGAGGAGTGCATACGTGGTAGTTACAAAAGCAGCAGCATGAATACGTATATTAATATTGGTCTAGCACAAAATGAACTCTTTTAGGAACTTGATGTTAAGCATCTGGGTTGAATTGAGACTCCTGTTACTGTAGTTTCCAGTAAGCCAGAGACGGAACTTTCCATCAGTGTCTCTGGAGCACTTACCTCAGTGGCAGGCAGTAGTCGTCCCTGAGGCAACCGTTACTTTCTCCTTGAGTTTTATGACATTGGCTTTGCCAACCAAGTGATGTAGCTGAATATGCTTCTACAAAAAAAAAAAAAAAATTAAGATTTTATTTATTTATTTTAGAGTGAGAGAGTGCAAAGGGGTGGAGGTACAGGGGGAGAGGAGAGAATCTCAAGCAGAGTCTGTGCTGAGCAGGGAGCCCACTGTGGGGCTCGGTCTCATAACTCTGAGATCGTGACCTGCACTGAAACCAAGAATCAGATGCTTACCTGACTGACCACCCAGGCACCCATGCTTCTACACATTTAAAAACCTTCTTTCTCTTCAAACCTTTTTTAGAAAATGTTCAAAGGTACAGAAAAGTTGACAGAATGACATATAGTGAATCCCTGTGCTTCATTCACCTGGAATAGGGCCTTTGGGCCAAATCCAGTCCAGGGCCTGCTTTTGTTAAAAAAAAAAAAAAAAAAAAAGTATGAGAATGCATGCTCTCATTCGTTTGTGTATATGCCTGGCTATAGTGACAGAATTGAGTCATTCTGACAGAGACCATTATCGGCCCACAAAGCCATATTTACTACCCAGCCTTTTACAGAAAAAGTTTGCCAGTCCCTAATTTAGATTCACCAATTGTGAATATTTGCCATATTTCCTTTATCTCTTTTTCTGTGATGGATAAACATTCTCTCTCTTATATGCACATACCCTTATTTTTTTTCCTGACCATTTGAAATTGAACCGTTGGCATTATGATAAATTGTCCCTAAATAATGTCTATATTTGCTTAAAAATAAAGGTATTCTCTTATATAATTGCAATATTATTATTATCCTGCCTAAGAAAATTAACATTCAGTCAATAACATTACCCAACATAAAGTCCATATTTAAATTAGACAGTACATAATTAAATTTAAATTAAATTTGCCTCTAGGATCCAATCAAAGGTCACCAGTTTTATTTGGCCTTCATGTCTCTGTAATGTCCAATTTTTTTTTTAAACATTTTATTTATTTATTTATTTGACAGAGAGAAACACAGTTAGAGAGGGAACACAAGCAGGGGGCATGAGAGAGGGAGACGCCGGCCTCCGCCGAGCAGGGAGCCCGATGCGGGGCTCGATCCCGGGTCTCTGGGATCATGACCTGAGCCGAAAGCAGTGGCCCAACAACTGAGCCACCCAGGCGCCACCATGTCCAATTTTTTTTTTAATGATGACTTTTTGAAGAGTCCCTTAAAGACTTTTTTTGAAGCCTTCCTAAGTTTTAATGGCTTTGTAATACTACGATAGTGAAAGCTAATATAATGGTCATTGTTGTAAATCAGTGCTTTCACTTCTTCTCCTGAGGGTTTGAGACGTGTTGTATTCCTTGGTTTCTGGAGTGAATACACTCAGATGTGAGTTTTGCTTGGAATTGTAAATGTGGAAAAATCTTAGTGTGAGGAGCAAGGCAGATGGGAATTTGCAGGGTGCATTTTATGTAATTAAAGACACAGTCCTTTTTCTCCACTCTGGCTGCTGCCTGTGTTAGCTCTTGGCTGTAGAACTTTTTCTTCTGGTTTTCTCCTGACCGGGTTCTGGCTCCCCTCCAACATCGTTAGGTTGCAGCAAGGAACTGGAAGGAGCCCTGCAGTCCTTTAAATCTCTCAGCCCAGGGCGCCTGGGTGGCTCAGTGGGTTAAAGCCTCTGCCTTCAGCTCAGGTCATGATCTCAGGGTCCTGTGATCAAGGCCCACATTGGGCTTTCTGCTCAGCAGGGAACCTGCTTCCTCCTCTCTCTCTGCCTGCCTGTCTGCCTACTTGTGATCTCTCTGTGTCAAATAAATAAATAAAATCTAAAAAAAAAAAATCTCCTAGCCCAAATCGTTCGGCCCAGCAGGCAACACAATGCTGTTGGGTTTGCAGTCTATGTGATAAAGACAGTGTGTCATGCAAGGGCACATCTGGGAAGGTATAAGGGAAGGGCTGTCCTTGCCTTTCTTAAGAAACTGAGGTGCCCGAGTGTTTATAGCAGCAGTGTCCACAATAGCCAAACTGTAGAAAGTTGTCCATCAACAGATGAATGGATAAAGAAGACATGGTATATATACATAATGGACTACTATGCAGCCATCAAAAAGAATAAAATCCTGCCATTTGCAATGACATGGATGGAACTGGAGGATAGTATGCAGAGTGAAAAAAGTCAATCAGAGAAAGACAATTATCATATGATCTGTCAGATAGGAGGAATTTGAGAGGCAGGGCAGGGTGTCGTGGGGGGTAGGGAGGAGAAAATGAAACAAGGTGGGACCAGGGAGGAAGACAAACCATAAGAGACTATTAATCTCAGGAAACAAACTGAGGGTTGTTGGGGGTGGAGAGGGGAGGAATAGGGTGGCTGGGTTATGGAAACAATAAAAATTAATTAGAAAATAAAGAAACTGAGGTGCCATAGTCATGTGCCTCTTATGGGCCTCTGTGCTTGTCACAGGATGATCCTTATATTGTGATCCCAGAAGACTCGTAGAGAGTACCAGGAAAGAAGTCCTTTGTTTTCGTCCAGGAAAGAAGCCCTCAGAGCTCACAAACCAACCAGAAAGATAGTTGCATGCCGTGGAAGAGACTCACGTGAACATCTAATAAAACTCTGGAAATGTGTGTGTGTGGGGGAAGATAGAAAAACTTCAAGGAAAAATTTGATAATTTTAAAACATGCAAAGGAATTGTAGGAGAGATTGGCAGAGTAAGAATATCTTCAGACTATGACCAGCTCCTTGTCATTCTCCAAGGGGTCTTGTGAGTGACACTGGTCTTGTGCATGATGGCATGATTGTGACTGCTGAAGAAAATCCAGGGATGTGGGAAGAACATGGGAAAGAGGACATTCTGGGAAGGGCCTCCCACCCTGGAGGGAAGTGAGATTGTGGTTTCTTCTCATCGATTTCCCAGCCTCCTGTCTCAATCCTCTGAAGTCCTTCCTACCCTCTCCCTTCCCCTATGCCTGCCCTCAATAATCCACTTCTGCTGCAGATCTGAGCATCATTTCTCAGATTACAGCCCCTCTCTGATTTCTTCAGCCTCTGTGATCATCCCCTAACTTCCTTTGGTGTCAGCATCAGATCTAATGCCTCAGTTTGTTTTATATGCCACTGTTTGCACCTCCATCCTTTGCTGGCAGTGTGACCTGTAGCAAGGTTCTTGATTGTTCTGTGCCTCAGATTGCTTATCCATGAATGAGGATGATAGTAGTACTTGCTCTCAGTGCCTACTAAGTACCTACTAAGGTAAGACAGTAGTCCCTACTAAGATTGTATAAGGATTAAATGAGTTAGCATATATAAAGCTAAAGGTTGGCCATTTGTTGCTATTGCTCTTACTGTTTTGTGCCTGGGCATATTAATTTTTTTGCTGCTGCAGAAAAAATTACTATAAGCTTAGAGTCTTAAGTCAACACCCATTTCTTATCTTTGTTTCTATAGATCAGAATTGTGGACATGGCATGACCTTTGCTCGGGGTCCCAAGGGGCTGAAATCAAGGTGTTCATGGGGGCTGAAGTTCTATCTGAGCTTCCAGTCCTCATCCAAGCTTATGTGGTTGTTGACAGAATCATCTCCTTGCAGCTTCAGATCTCTTGGCCACCAGGAATTCTATTCACTTTCTTTGAAATCCCCCCCTGATGATGTCAGGCCCAATCAGATAATCTTCCTTTTGATTAACTCAGAGCCTACTGGTCAGCAAAGTAATCATAGAGTGATACCCATCACATTCAAAGGTCCTACTTTCTTTCCAGGGGAGGTGATTAGGTAGGGTGCATAGGCCAGGGAGCAGCATTCTGGTCATCTTAGAACTGGGTGATTAGGAAATTCCATACCCTTTGGTTGCTTTCTTGAACTGCACTTGCTTGAGTATATGATTCAGTAACTACCACCATCATTTCTGATTTTTGTAGCAACTTTCTGAGAGTTTTCAGATGGATTCACACTGGTCTGGTCCCTTGGGAGCCAACCTTTATTATTCTTCTCTTGCAGTCCTCTCTAACTGATGGGACCAGTTAGCTTGTTGGAAATCTTCTAGAAAGAGGACAATTAGGAGCTTGCAAGTGAGGAACTTGCTGCTAATACCCTGGAGTTCCAAAAGGGTGACCCACAGTTGTAATCCCTTCCAGGGAGACATCTGCTTTTTCTTGACTCCCAACAGATGGAAGGGCGGAACCCTTAATTCTCAGTTGTGCCTAATAGTCTGCCAGTTCAAAGAAAATATGTACCTGCTGGAAAAAATGTTCCCTTTGAAGAGGTCTTTTGCATTATTTTCAAGAGCTTTCCTTGCTCCTCTTTTCCCCCTTCCCTATTAAGTCTAGATTTTCCCATTTTCCCAGTCTACATTTTTTTCCCATTTAATTCAATTCGTAGTGTGCAAAGAGATATTATCAGTCAAAACCTGCTGATAAAGACCGTATTTAAGAAGGTTGATTTAAAGAAAAACCTGTTGATGACATTTGGTTAGTAAAACCATTTAAAAAAAATATTAGTTTTGAACCAAACTCCAGCAATAAGACATGGACAAAACTTGGAAATTCTAGGGGATACCTAACTATGGGTACTGGTCCCCCAAAGGATGCCATGTTCTGCTTTTCAATATTTTACTTGCAGTTTTATACAAATGTGTTAAGATAAAGGGAAAAAATGAATTTGGCATGGCTGTGGGTTTAGAAGATTGAAGTGTCTGTTTACCTTGGCATAGCTTTACAAAGTATGGCTTTATTATCCAACGAGCCAAAAATTAGATCTGACTCTTGCTGTCTTAATGATTGCCATCTCTCTGGTATTTGGACTATTAAAGATGAGGGACTGGTTCATAAATACAATATAAAATAGTATAGACCTGGATTTCTTTTCTTCCTTTCAGGACAATATCATCTTGTTCTTAAGAGGTTGTAAAGAGCTTGGCCTTAGAGAATCTCAACTTTTTGACCCTAGTGACCTACAGGATACATCCAACAGAGTAACAGTCAAGTAAGTAACATAACATTTATGTTTAAGGAAAACCTATTTATGGTTTGATTTGTAGCTTTGTGATAATGTTGTAAGGTCTAAGAGGCAGAGTATTGGACATGTCTAATAAAATAAAAATGTGAAGGCAAAAATCAAGCTTTCACAATAAGATACATTGGCCTTCCCCGTGTATAGCTTTCATTCTGGTTAAATGTAATTTCTCTGAAATGCAAGTTACACATAGAGGGTTAGACTGTTAAAGAGGAGAAACATGTTAGGTGAGACTTACTGGAGGGAGAGGCAAAAGAGAAATACACACAGATTCTGTGTGTTAGACAGAAAGCCTTTATTCACTCTAGTTGGGCATTTGAATAGGCTCTTGGAAGACTACAAACTTGGTTAATGGATCCAAATTGTTTATTATGCAAAGAGGGCAATAGTTGATGGAAGAATTGCTTCCTCATTTACATTTGTAACTATTTTCTCATATGTCAGTGATCAGGATCTTTGAAGATGGATTATTGGCCATTTGACTGTTGTTGACTGTCTACTCAGTGAGCCATGTTTGTGGCCAAAGTATCTTTGGGAAAGAATGGCACACTAAGAGAAAAGGCAGTGTGTTTCTCTGGAAAGGAATAGCTGGGGACCAGGGTAATGAGTAGAAAGACCCTTATGAGATGGTAGAGATGACTTTCCATTAGTTAAGAACTCCTTCCCACTCCACACATTTCATCCAAACATTTTCTACCTTAGTCAAATCATATTTGGCATGAATATTATTAACTTATTATTAAGTATTTAATAATAAACTTAATTACATACAGAGTGTCTGTGGATTGGCTACACTTCTTTTGATTACTTTTTGAGTCATTTTATCATGGAGGTACAGAAAAGGAAGAAAAGCCAAAATTCAGAGTTCTTAATTTGATACTCTTTGCCAATATTGATTGGAGAAAAAAATGGAAATTACTGAATGAAATCAAGTTAGTTTATATTGGGTTTTATGATGCATGACTGGGAAAAAGGGAGAGACAGCCGTAATTGATTATATAAAATCACACTTCTCTGTTGTCCATGTGCCTTTCTTTAATATTTCTAATGGAAAAACTTCACTTAAGGGCAAAAAATAGAATATTGGTATGGTATTTGAATTATGGTATTTGAATATGGAAACCACCATAAACCTTGTTTTAAGGTATTTATTGTTTATTTGAGAAAGCATGAGCGGGGCGGGGCGGGCAGAAGGAGAGGGAGGAACAGACTCCCCACTGAACACGCAGCCCTAGCTCAGGATCCCAAGACTCTGAGATCATGAGTTGAGCTGAAGTCAGATGTTTAACCCACTGTGCCACCCAGGCACCCCTACCTCATTTTAGATATCGCGTGCTCTGTATAATACTATACCTAAATCCAGCCTCTATAAATTGTTCATTTTAGGAAATGGTTCCTGACTCATCTGACATTTATAGTTTTCACCTGAGTGGCAAGGGACCAGAAACAATAATAACTATATGACATCATAACAATTAGTCACACACACTTTGCTTGGATAGCAGAGAAAAGTTTGTTTTGATGGTGTTGGCAGCTGCATTTTCTTTCTTTCTCTCCCCCCCCCCTTTTTTTTTTTTGGAGCTACTCTAAGTCCATATGCCACTAACCAGGAGAATCCTGAGGCAGTTTGGTTTTAGAAATTAAAAATTTGTATTACCTTTATTGCCTAACTATAAAAAACTGTAGGGAGGGATCTGGCCCTCAATCTGCTACTCCCTAGGTGTACAATCCTAAGCAAGTTCCTCTCCTTCAGTAGGGCTCTGTGTCTTCAACTATCAGATGGAATTGGACAGAATGCCCTCACAGGCATGACGCTAGCTAAAACCTGCTCCATGCGCTGCTTGCTCAGATCTGGGAAGATGGTTCAGCCAACTTCCAAAGAAAAATACATGAAAACATAAAGAGGGAAAGTCCCTTAGACCAGTGGCACACAGACACTGTCACGTCTCCATTACTATACTATCTTCTCCTCCTCCCATTTTTCCCTCTGTCATTTTTCTTTATCTTTCTAGCTGCATCTGTCCCATCTCCTTTTCTTCCCTGGGCTTCCCTTTTCTTCTTTATCCTAGCTTTCTATCTCTTTCCCCTTTTGTATTCTTCGTCCTCATTTTCTTCTTTTTCAGTTTTTCCTTTACTTGAGCATTATTCTTTTCTTTTCTTTTTTCTTTTTTAAAGGATTTTATTTATTTGACAGAGAGAAACACAGAGAGAGGGAACACAAGCAGGGGGAGTGAGAGAAGGAGAAGGAGGCTACCCGCTCAGCAGGAGCCTGATGCAGAGCTTCATCCTGGGACTCTGGAAACATCACCTGAGCTGAAGGCAGATGCTTAACGACTGAGCCACCCAGGCATCCCAAGCATTATTTTCTTTAAGCAATACTTTTCCATCACCTTCTCCTATGACTTTATCATTTTTCATTCATTCAGTAACTATTTACTGAGCAGCTCCTATGTGTCAGATACTGTCCAGTTATCAAAAACTGGAGAGCAAGATAGCCAACACTCCCTGTTTACATGTAATTTACACACAGTGTCAGGAAATAAGAAATACACAAGCAAACCAAAAAGATAACTACAGGGATTGGTAAGTGCTAAGAAAGAAGGAAAAGATGACATGAAAAGCAGTGACCATCACAATGTATACATATATCAAATCACCGTGTTGTGTTCTTTAAACATATATGATGTCATATGCCAACTATATCTCAATAAAACTGGGTAATAAAAAGATAGTGAGCAGTCCAGAAGTGATCAAGCATAGCATCTCTGGAGAGGTGGCCTTTCAGCTGAAGGCTGTGGGCAGAGACATGAGTGGGAGGAAGCAAGAACCAATTGTATGAATACCTGTAGAGCATTCAAGGCAGAGGAAGGTCAAGTAGAAAGGCTGCAAAGGAGAAACAAACTTGATGTTTAAAAAGAAAAGTGTCTGGTGCGGTGGAAGGCTGATGTGCAAGAACGAGTATGGTGGGAGGAATAGTCCACAAGCATCGCAGGATGCCGAACCTGGATTAATTATGGAGAAAAATTTTCATTTCACGGTATGAGTAGCTAGAAGAACATAAGGAATTGTACATCCAAGTTATGCCATAAATTCATTTACAGTACTCATAAAATCATTTCTAGTTTCAGTGATGGGCGGGGGACGGAATGTGCTCTTTGCTTGACCACTTTTCTGTAAATGATCCTGGCTTTGTCTGGCACCGGATGGGCACATTCACAACACATGTAGTTTTCATAGGAATGGTAGAGTAAAGTAGAACTGCTTCCATTCTTCCGCTTTACCCTCTGAGCATTGAGCAGAACATTCGTAGAGATAGAAACACCCCACTGATCCCTCCAGTTCTTAGTGTAAGCAATAAGGTCTAGGGGTAGATCTCACAGAGCAAATGTTGATGCTTCCCTGCAACTGTTTTTGAAAAAATGCTCTTTAGTTTAGCTTTTATTGTAGGTAATTTTTCTTTTCTTTTCTTTTCTTTTTTTTTTTTTTTTGAGAAGTAACTTGAGTAGACTAAAGGAAAAAAGCAAGGAAGGGAGGAATGAAAAGAAAAAAAGGAAGAGAGGGAAAGGTTACAGATGATTACTGCATGTGTAATTTGTGAACTCTATCTGTAATGGATCCCAGATGACCTTGATGGGCAACGGGAGCGTAATCCAGAAGGGACTGCAGCAAGTATTATTTCAGGGAATTGAAGCAATTGGATGAAAATGAGGAAAGGTTTTGTATTGCTCCGGAATATGTCTCAAAAAATTTGGAAGCATTGTCACATAATTGGTTGTTAGGTAGAAGTCATTCAAGAAATATTTTATGAGCTCCTACTATGTGCCAAGCATGACTTTTTTTAGAACAGGATCACAATTTTAATCAATGAAGTTTTATTATCAATGCAGAAAATGTTTTATGTTCCCTATTCTTAACTTATTTTTCATTAAAATTTCAAATCTTTTCATAGATTATTTTCTTTTCATTAGAGATTTTGTAAGTTAAAAAAAATCCTGGCAAATAGCTAAGCAGATAATACTGTATTTCTTTTCTATTAAAAATGGTAAACTTGAAAAACATTCTCTTAATCTAATCCAAATTAGACCAATATTTCCTTCAACCCAAGCTCCTGTTGTTGGGTTTATCTCCTTAGTATATAATACATTGTTTTCTATTCCCTGAAATTTTGATTGACTTGAAATTGTTCACCTATTCATTAATATGTTCTTTGGGTCAGAATATGCAGCAGTGAGGCACCGTGGCTCAGTCAGGTAAGCATCCAACTCTCGGTTTCAGCTC
Source organism: Spilogale gracilis (assembly GCA_004023965.1). Lineage (NCBI taxonomy): Eukaryota > Metazoa > Chordata > Mammalia > Carnivora > Mephitidae > Spilogale > Spilogale gracilis. The sequence continues at coordinate 52,357 of PITA01000980.1, forward strand.
AGGTCATGATCTCACGGTCATGGGGCCAAACCCCGTGTCATGTTGGGCTCTGTGCTCGGCATGGTGGCTGCTTTGGATTCTGTCTCCCTCTTCCTCCTGCTCATTCTCTTGCAAATAAATAAATAAATAAATAGATAGATAGATAAATAAATAAATACTCTTTAAAAAAAAAAAGATTATGCAGCAATGAAGTAACTGGGATCTAAATACTTGAAAGAATTCCTGACCGGTTTAGATGCTAGAATTACATTTTCCCTTCCTCCACTCCCACCCCAACTGAAGTTATTAAGGGTAAAGAAATGCTTGTTTTGTTCTTCCTAGCATTTATTTGTTGACATGTTAAAGAAACTTTGGAATAATTTTGTAGAAACTTTTCTATTTCACTGTATGAATATTTTAGAAGTACCACCAACTAGCTTTTTTTGTTTATAGCTTGAGAGTAAACATTTATGTATTTTTAAGAATGCACATGTGTATATTTGAACATCGCACACATATTTTCCTGCTTATAGCTAATTCCCAACACTAATTTATATCTGTGGCAAACAAGAACAAATATTTGCATAGCATTGCCTCTTCTATGTATATTTTCAGGTCTATTTAATGAAGTTTTAGACCTTTTTATAAATACTAGTTATATGAAGATTTTGGAAGTTTAGTCTGATCTAGATTTGACAGTAGGCTTTAATCAAGGCCAAATTTTACCTTAACAGTTGAGCTTCAAGAATACAAATACCAAGTGTCCCAAATTTAGATGGAATCCTTCATTTTCCAGATGTTACGAAGCATTCATCTTTTCGTGGTGCACTTTGGAAGCTTAATTCCATCTCGTCCATCTACATTCAGTTCTTAAATGATTTTATTCTAATCATGGGCCTTCAAAAAAATCCTATATTCTGCTGATTTCATTGTATTTGTGGGCTTCACGTACATCTTAGAGGTGTATGAGGGATGATGATGAAACAAATGCCATTCTGACCAGATTTTCTTTTCCTTTTCCTTCATTAGGAGCCTTGATTGCAGTAGGAAACTGAAAAATGTAAGTGTTTTGACTTCACTTCCAAAATGTTTTTCCTTGTCGCTTTGATGGCTCAAGTGTCAAACGCAGCTCCTAAGTTCCGTGACTCTCATATGCCTTGCTAGGAAGAGTCACTCAGCAAATGAGTATGGGTGTCTCTGATGGAACATTCCAGCTGGCTCCAGCTATGACAGAAACACAAATTGTAGATGAGTGAGAAGAGCTCGTTCTAGAAGTGAAGAAATGAAAGCTTGCACTCTATAATTCCATTCTTTAACCCCAAGATGATCTGTCTCAGCACTAATATCAGCTTCTTTCTGTCAGTTGGCACAGGTGGGATTATTAAATAAAGCAGTTGGGCACAAATTTTTAGGGAAAAGATCAGCGTAATATAAAGCCTGTTGACTGTCATAGGCCTGCACTTCTTCTATTTTGTTTTCCTTATAAATGTTTTGAGTTTTTATTACTACTTCCCCCAAATCAACTTTCTGGAGTTGGATCTTATTTTCAAAAAGCAAGTACTTTAGTGCCCTTTTAAGTTTAATTGAGGAATGTAAAAAAATGATGTCCTGTATATAAAATTTAAAATTGGCTGCAACCAACCCCTCCTTTTTTAAATTTCCAGGGTGCTCTTACATTTGATTGACATTTTCATTCTTGTCTTCCTTTTCTTCCTCTGTACAATTAGGGATATGTGCCATTTTTCATCATGCAATCTTAAACAAATCAGAAAACCCATAATCTAAAACACAGCACAGTTCTTTGTCTCTCCTGTTACACCTTCCAAAACAGCCTCGTACACTCAGCATACATTAGTTATTTCACGGTCCTGGCTAACGTCCTGCCATCTGGAATTGTCTCTTCTCTGGAACTTTATTTGTAAGTAACCAATGTTAAAAAGACTCTCTGGAAGTCTTGAAGGTTTCCTGAAGTATGATTTTCCCACAGAGGTAGAAAAACGAATCACATCAAAGCACTGATACCCACAACCATACTTTGGGTGTGTTGCCTATGGAACTGTCTACACATATGTTTCCTGGTCTAGCAAGTAAAAGGGGGCACTACAAGCACTTTCCTGCCTGATTGAAGCAGTGAGGCCAAATGTGGAAATAAAATAATAGTCAGCTTTTCTGTAAGCTTCACAGATTCAAAGAATTCAGCTTTAAGGAGCTCACTGTCAGCCTTCTAGGCTTTATGGAAAAATCACCATAAAGAGCATTTACTTTTGTTCACAGTTTCTGTGGAAAGACAGGAAAAAAATGACCTGAGGACTGTCGCTTCAGACTATTGAACATTCATGGACATTTGTAAGCTTCCAAGGTTATTTAATTGGCAGTAATTTTGCCCAGCCTAAAAATTTCCCATCTCTGAGGAGTAGGAATCTAACTGTATCCCAAAGCTAGGTAGCTGAAGATTGTGCTCGTCATGACATTGCTTTCTTCCTGATTTCAGTTAGCTATCTGGTGATGTTCTTGCTCTGGGAACCACCAATTAATTGGATCTCTGCTTTGAGGTTTGCTGTTCGTCTTAGCAGGACCTCTGTGCTCCCAAGTAGGAACTGTAAGCCTTTAACAACCCGTTTTTCAAAAGGAATTGACATCCTGTTTCATGCTCATCTTGGTAGAGATGCCAGAGTTTCTGAAAATTTTCACGTTCTAAATTTGAAACCTTTATTACAGAAAAATGATTTTGGAGAATTTACTGTCCCATCTTGGTGTCTGAGAGATCATTTTCTTACAACCAGACTTTTCCTAAAACTGGCGCTGTATTTTAACTACCAAATCATGTTTATGTTGACTGATAGAGCATTGGGTTCTTATGAAAATGATTTTAGATTTAATGGCTACCTCATGGATGGTGGTTTTATAAATCAGTGTTGCGCATTGTCTCCTTCCTGCTTTCCTCTTGGTGGGGCACTGTTGATTCTGTAGTTTAAAAGTCATTCTTGAGGGAAAATTCTCCTGCTTTTGTGCCTGGTTTTGTTTCACAGGTATTAGTTACCATTTACTGGCTGGGAAAAGCAGCAAATAGCTCCGCATCCTACAGCGGCACAACGCTGAACCTGAAGGAATTCGAAGGCTTGCTGGCTCAGATGAGAAAGGTAACTTGACTTTTCTTCTTTATTCCAAGAGATTAAGATGGGATTATAAGATGGGAAATCAACACATTTGCTTCCTTTCTTTAAAAAAAGATTTTATTTATTTATTTCAGAGGCAGAAAGAGAGAATGTAAGCATGAGCAGGGATTGGGGGCTGGGGGGTGGTCAGAGGGAGAAGCAGGCTCCCCGTGAGCAGAGAGCCCTGTGTAGGGCTTGATCCCAGGACTCTGGGATCATGACCAGAGCCGAAGGCACTTAACTGACTGAGCCACCCAGGCACCACGCATTCGCTTCTTTTTAAGATCCTTACAGTTTAACATAGAGAAGTGGCACAGACTGGAGCTGTCCTGCCCTCAAGGAAAGGACTCGTTGTCTTTGCCTTTGTGTCCATGCCTACCTGAACTTCTGTAGCCTTCAGAGAGTGGAAGGTCTGAGTTCTCTCCAACTTGCATTCCGAAAGAGCAAACACAGTCTGTCAATATGGGACTTCGTATGCCAGAGAGCTCTGCACTTGTTTTCTTGGGGGCATAACGCCTGAATTAAACAATACAATATTATACACAAATGCAGACTTGCTCTGCATTTGTCCTAAAGATCATTTTGCTTACCCGTCAGGGCCTTGGTGTGGGTGAGGTCACATCTGCCAAGTTCTTGCCTGGCCATCTACCCTGGACGGGCTCTGACAAATTAGAAGCATTCTCTCCGGGGATGTGCAATTTACAGCCATTGTATGTGGGTGACCTGGAAATTCAGAAAACATTTGTTTACTGTATTTAAAGCTTTATTATGGGAAAGATTAAGGTAGGAATTTGTCAAATGAATAGTGGGATGTATTATATGTGCCTGAGTTATGTGTTCCTTTTTTTTTCAGGTTTTATTTATTCATTTGACAGAGAGACACAAGAGGGGGAACACAAGCAGGGGGAGTGGGAGAGGGAGAAGCAGGCTTCCTGCCAAGCAGGGAGCCCAAGGCGGGGCTCGATCCCAGGACCCTGGGACCATGACCTGAGCCAAAGCCAGATGCTTAATGACTGAGCCACCCAGGCACCCCCATGTGTTCCTTTTTAAGGTTCAGCAATGTACTCACCCCAAGTTCTAAGATATAGGACTGTCCACGGGCAGCCGCAGCCAACCTGCCTAGTGAGTGGGTGAGGCTCAGTTGTCACGGGCAAGGGTTTTGGATAAGGTCTCTATAACAAATAGTTCAGGCCCTCCCCCTCCTCATTTCTCTAAATGCAAAAAAAATGCACTAATGAGAACTTGAGAGACATTCCTCGCTTTATATTCTTTTCTTCTCTCTTTTTTAAAATATATATTTTTTAAGATTTTATTTATTTGTTTGAGAGAGAGAGAGTGAGAGAGGGCATGAGAGGAGAGAGGCGCAGAGGGAGAAACAGACTCCCCGCTGAGCAGGGAGCCTGATGTGGGACTTGATCCTGAGACTCCGGGACATGATCCTGAGCCCAAGGTAGTTGGTTGACCAGCTTAGTCACCCAGGCACCCCTTTTCTACTAAAAACGAGAATGTGCTTCACCTTTCTAATAATTTATCCTTCTTTCTTTAAATTAAAGATAACAGTCCTGAGAGTTCTCCACATTTGGCTTGAGCTGGTCTGGCTCATGTATTTTGTAAATGGACAAAGCTTTCATATTGGTTGTTATGCATATAAATGAAGTTCTTTAAGCTAAATTCTTTTAAAAATAAACTGAACACTCCCACACAACACATGTTTCTTACTTTTTACTCTTGTGGGTCCTTTAATTTTTCACCTAACTCCATTCTCAGAAAAACTACAAAGGGTAAGGTTCGGTCTGATTTGTGAAGTTTGAATGATTTTTTTTCTTTAAGGTTTCATTTATTTGACAGAGAGAAACACAGCTAGAGAGGGAACACAAGCAGGGGAGTGAGAGAGGGAGAAGCAGGCTTTCCACCGAGCAGGAAGCCAGATGTAGGACTCCATCCTGGGACTCCAGGATCATGACTGGAGCTGAAGGCAGACGCTTAACGACTGAGCCACCCAGGTGCCCCTGAATGCTTATTTTTTAATATTCAGTTTGGATTTGAATAATGATGCATGAATCATCTCTCTCTCTTTTTTTTTAAAGATTTTATTTATTTGTTTTTTGGGTTTTTTTGAGAGAGGGGGGGGGAGAGAGAGAGAGAGAGAGAGAAAGCATGAGTAGGGGAAAGGGGGCCTGATGTGGGGCTCAATCCCATAACCCTGAGATCATGACCTGAGCTGAAATCAAAAGTTGGAGGCTCAACCAACTGAGCCACCCATGGGTCATCTTTGTACAACTGCTTAAAAGCCCTTCATCACAGTTCCTTTCTTTGTTGGATTCCCTTGGAACCTGTTTTATTCCTTGTAGGGACATTTCTTATCACCACTAGTTCAGGTCCTCTCTACTCTGATCAGCTATGGTTTCTTCAGCTCCCCTTCTGTTGAGGTCATATTGAGCGGATCCTTGTTACATCCCCTGCCTTGAAATGACCTGTCCTTGATAACAGCTCTTCTCTCTCTCTTTTTTTTAAATGAACACAGTACAATATCACAGGACATGAGAGAGCACTCGGATCACTGGACACAGCCTGGCTTAACTGAATGGCCAGCTGTGCTACTCCCATGCCTCTGAATAAAGTAGAGGGTACTTGACCTGAACTTCACAGATAGATATATCCAATGGCTGGAGATACTAGTTTATCTGGAATAGATATTATCTCATTTTAGCAATTAAAATTGTGTTTGGGAAATGCATAAAACTCTAAATATGACTTAAAGAAGATGAATTTTATTTTTAACTCACATGAAAGAGGTCCGAACATGAGCAGTGGGCAGGTGGTCATCAGGGACCCAGGGTCCTTCTGTCCTTTGACTCCAGCATCCTCTGTCCTTGGGTTCTCACCTCCCACCATGGCTGTACAAACTTTACCCATCATAGTCTCATTTGAGCCAGGAGAAAGAAGGGCTGAGGAGAAGAAGGACCTCTGCCCTCCCTTTAAACACATGTCTGCTAAGTCATACACTACTCCTCCGCTCCCATCCTGTTGACCTGAACTTGTCACACATCCATACCTACCTACAGGGAAAGACTTGGGGAAGGTAGGCTGTATTTCAGCTAAAAACTCTGGATGTTTTCACTGGAGAAGAAGTGGGGAGCAGATATTTGAGGAGACAACTAGAACTGCTTCTGCACAGATATAGGCTGAAATAAATTTGGAATTAAAATGTTTTATTTCACAAAGGAGACTAGCCACAGATTTTTTATATTTATTTTTCTAGTGAGAGAAATGTATGTAAAAAATTATCAACTTGTCGGTGTGCCTGAGAGTTTTTATATTCATTTTTCTAGTGAAAGAAATGTATGTAAAAAATTATCAGCTTGTCGGGGCGCCTGGGTGGTCAGTTAAACATTTTCCTTTGGCTCAGGTCATGATCTCAGGGGCCTGGGATCGAGCCCCACATAGGGCTCCTTGCTCAGTGGGTAGACTCCTTCTCCCTCTACCCCTGCTCATTCTCTCTCTCTCTCTCTCTCTCTCTCTCTCTCTCTCTCTTTCTCTGTAGCGCGCGCACGCGAAAAAATAAATAAATAAAATCCTTTAAGGATATTTTAAAAATTATCAACTTGTAATACGTGTAGAGCCCTTAGCATAAGCGTCTGGCAAATAGTAGGTATTCATAGTAGGTTGTTGTTGCTATATGCCAAAAAAAAAAAATCTTGAAAGCATAGTGACAATACTTTCTCAGTAAGCCCGGATAGGTCAACGCAGGTCTTCCAGCAGAGGGGACACCGAAGTGGAATAAAGAGGCATTACTGTGAGAATGTTGAGGTTGAAAGAAGAATCATGGGGACTAAGGTGGCCTTCGAATCTCAAGGACTAGAGCTAGAAAGTGAGCAATCTAGGGTCTTCCTTTTTATGTCTCTCTCTCATCTCTTCCTCTCTCCTTGAGATTTCCTTGCATCAGTGAACATAGCCAACAGCATCTCCAAGATTACCTCCTTCTAGCTCCTTGCCCAGAAAGCAAGGGAGTTCTTCCTTCCAGGGCCAGCTCTAAAATTCCTAGGGGTATACTCTGGCCCAATGTGGGTCCTAGTCCCAAACCAGTCTCTGTGACCAGGGTAACGGGTACCATGATTGGCCTCCGCACTACCGTTCAGGAGGTGAGGGGTGTTGACTAGAACAGGCGGATAAAGATGGGGGGGTGGCGGGGGAGGAGATGTGATGGACAAGAACAGACCTCTGCCTAAAATAGCACCCAACGTCAGCTTCTCTCCCCTTAACCTGCCTTGTTTTTTCATGATATTGACCATCCAGCTTTGCATTCATTTATCAGTTTTTGTTTATCTTTTGTCTTCTCTACTAGAGCATAAGACCTATGAGGACAGGGTATTTATTGACTTGGTGGAATGTCGTGTCCCCAGCATCAGGGGACTGTGTCTGACACATAAAAGATATTCGATAAATATATGAGGAGTGAATAGTGTCCCGAACCAGGGTGTGGTAGGTGCAGATGGATCATCAAGCTGGAAAAGCAGAACCTTAAAATACCCCAGAATAGGATTTATCTACTTTATAAATCACAAAGGAAGCAGAAAATGTTGAGTGGTAACACAGAAGCATGTGGAGTTTCTCAGATACTGTAAGTCACCCAGCAACCTTAGCTGGTTCTCATTATCTCTGACAAAAAGAGATAAGAAAGGGGCAGATGAGTGAAATGATCCCAAAATACAATAGATGTTGCTAGTTTTCCCCGCATTCACGATCACATGTTTACTACAATTAGCAGTTAGTCCGATGGACAGATTTGGGTCTTGTCTCCTATCCCTGAAGTGCTCCCTGTGGAAGTCAAAATTCCTGGGACGCTGGATAAAAAGCATCAATGACATAACTAGACCCCACGAAAGGAGGCTTTAGACCATGCGAGCCTTTGTGCTGGTTTGTAGCTTTTGTTCTGCCCAAAAGCTTAACTTTGGGTGACTTGATGGAATTCAGTCAAATTGCTCCTCCAGCGGATATCCCCATCTTTATTTCTGGCTGAAGAAACAAGCTTCTTGCCTCACTCTGAGGTTCCAAGGGACCGGGTTGGCCAAGGGGGACCACGGGTGGCCTGTTTTTCACTTTTCAAGCCGGCCATGCCTTTCGGCTTCCAGCTTTTGCTTGAGCCGCGGTTTTATTCTTGGCTTTCTACACAGTCATGAACAGAATGGCTTTTCTGTTTTTCCTTCCCATAACAAGCTGTGAGAAAGCAGCCGAGGCTCCAAGAGACATGTTGATTTTTCTTTCTGTCTGTTCTCTTGTGGGTTTGTGATAGGGGTAGGAAGACATTTGGGCCTTTGGAGAAGCATTTCCGATTATTACTAGGTTCTTGAAAATCCAGCTAATAACATCGTGTCATTTCTAGACATGACCAGTGGCCTCACTCTGAGGATCTGCCCTCCATGATGGGAACCTGGGCCCAAAGCATCTAGTTACAGGATATAAATGGAGAGGGAGCTAGAAGAGGATCAGTGCATATACAGGTCGTGTCCTTAACTACATTCACAAATTCTGTATGATTTACATATTGATATTTACATTCCCAAACAAATACACGGAAGTAATTATAGCCATAGCTAACACTTTTTGAGTCCTTATAGGGCAGGTGTTCTGAATGGTGTCTGTATGTCAACATGTTTAACCTACCCAGCAGTCTTGCGAGATAGATGGTATTATCAGCTTCATTGAACAGATGAGAAAACCCAAATCAGGCAAGAAGACTTAAATAACTTGCCTGAGGTCATACAGATGACCAGAGGTGGAGGCAGGATTTAAATCCAGTCAGTTGTACTTTCAAGACCTACCCTAAGCTCCTAAACTACCCTAAGCTGCCTCGGTTTTACAGTATTTATAGTATTTATAGTTTGCATAAACAGCATTTAGGAAAGGGGCATGACCCGGTTAGCATTGTTCACAGAGTAAGGAGGCAGTGAGTGTCCCACTGTTGGAAGAGGTGCTGCTGGTAATGGCACTTAGAACCACCCCACAGCTGATCAAACGCTGGCAGCTTTTACCCTTTGGGATTTGGAGATGGAATCCTGTATTGGAATCACAGTTTTGCTGTGTACTGTGTGACTTCAGTCAAATTACCTAACCTCCCTGATTCTTATTTTCCTCGTGTGTAAAAGGAGGACGATGCTAACCACATCCTAGTAGGGGTGTGAGGATTAAATACACGTGCAAAAAGCATCCGGTGTAGCTCTAGATACATAGTAAGTATTCAAGAGAGTGATCTTCTTCTTTTTTTTTTTTTTTTTTTTTAGCCATTTGGCCTCTTCTTGGGGAATAAATAACCCACAGTTATCACTTGCATTTCCAAAGAAACTAAACACAAAACCATGTCCAATTTAAATCTATACTTTTAAGTTAGTTAATAAGTTCTTCCTTATGCAGCTAGTCAGGCCTGGCTTTCCTTAAGTCCCAGTTAACTTTTGACCTACAAGTAAACTCCCTTAATTTCCATCTCCCAGTGGAGGGTCCAGTAGGCTGCATGTGCCCGGCCATTTGACAACCTCTTCTTCCAAGGCGCTGATCCGGGCACTGTTAGAGGCTGCAAGTGCTCCCCTCCAGCCCACCCTCCTCTCTCCCACTCCCTTCTCTCCAGGCAAAGCCCCTGTGTGCCTCAGGAATCACAGCCACCCCGGCCCCTCCAAATGCCTCCTGCTGGGGCATGTGTCTGGGACACTGGAGAGAATGCAGAAAAACAGTGGGCAAAGGCACTTCCTTCCAAGGCGTGGGCTCCAGTGGGCATATCAGTCAATTCAGGCAGTTTCCAAAATTGCTACTGGGGAGAGAGTATCTGTTTATTTTTCCTCTCTACCGGGAATGTGGAGGGGACCTTCCCGAGCATCCCAGGACGTCCAGGGGGTGACATTCCAGTCTCTGCTGGTTGAGAGCATGCCCCTCCACCAGCATCCTCCGCAGCCTGGCTTTTAAGCCACAGTCTGGAGGAGATTAAATTGAGGTTTATCTTTGAGTGACCGGAGTTATTTTTGTTTTCGTCAGCCTGGACAATTGTAATGAATGCGACGACACTGGCGGGAACAAGGCTTTTATTATAATAGGAGGGTGAGGATGGCTTTGACTGACCTTTCTGCTGCTGGGGTTTCAGTGTTTTAGTATGTGCTGCTTGCGCTGGAAAGAATTTATAATCACAGGCTGTCAAAGACAGCCATTGTTCTCCCTGCCCCCAACATGTGGGTCAGCCACGAGTGCTTCCAGCTCCCCCAGCGCCAAGAGCTGGCCCAGAGCGGGAGCATGCCTGGATTCTTCTGAGGCATCAGGAAAAGCATTTTGCATATTTTTCATTGCCTTTTTCTTTTTTTTCTTTTTTTTTTTAACTTTCTGCCTCTGAAAGACAGCTCCCTTTCAGAGCAGGAATTTCCCTCCAAGGTAGCAGGAGATGGAAGCGTGCTGCTCCAGGCTTCACAGAACTGATTCTGCGGCAAAAACAAACGCTGTGTGCATTGGCCAGCTAGCGTAACCAGGAGCAGTTGCGTGGCCGAACCAGGGGCTGGGTCCCCGAACAGGCATGCGGCTATGGATTCCGAAAGACGGGTCAAAGTTAAGGTTTTTGGTGTTTAGTTTTGGTTTTGTCAGTCACTGTGCTCTTGTGAATCCAAATTTAATGGGCTTTTATTCTTCGTTCATTCAATTCTTTTTTTAAACATGGTGGGATGGGAGTTACTTGGATTTTTATTTTTATTTATTTATTTATTGAGACGTGCACCGTTTTCTGTTTGGGAAAGTTGCGGCAGGAAGGGTGGAAGAATGAAATGCTGGCTTGTAGATGATAATCTGTGCCATAATTCTTTCCATACCGACACACACATGGGAGATCTTTTGAAGTCTGCCCAGGAGCCGGATTTTCCTGGTATCGGAGGCTCTCCATTTGTTGTTCAAGTGTCTTTAATCCTTCTCGTTTTATTTTTGGACAGGAGACCGATGACATTGAGAGCCCTAAACGTAGTATCCGAGACAGTGGCTACATAGACTGCTGGGATTCTGAGCGCAGCGACTCCCTGTCTCCCCCTCGCCATGGCAGAGATGATTCCTTCGACAGCCTGGACTCCTTTGGCTCCCGTTCCCGGCAGACCCCTTCACCAGATGTAGTCCTCAGGGGAAGCAGCGATGGTAGGTTGCAGGCGTTGTGCACTGTACATCTTAGATTGGAACATTCGCAGGAGCTGCCTTGTCACCCCCATGGATGGAAGGCGGGCTCCGTAGCCACCTTGCTGGGACCCGGTGACTGTAAACTGGGAGGAGAAAGGTGCTTTGAATGTTGTTTTCCGTGGTCCTTAGAATTTGGTTTGGCTTCGCCAGCAGTTTGAACCTTGCCTCAATGAGCCTCTTTTCTCTTGGAAAATATGTTACATCATTCCTCCCTTGGTTTCAGTGAATCAAGACGCTGTGCTTAGCCGTTAGCTCATAAAGTGTGCCAGAGGTTTATATGCTCTGGGCATGAGGAGGGGAAATGTGTGAGTACCACGGGGCAGAAGTGAAAATGAATCAACTTCCAGCAAGCTGGAAATGCACTACACATATTTAGGAAGGTGCTGAAGCCTGAGAAACTTTAATTGGCAAGGTTTTGGCAATCTGTGCGATGCTTAACGCTTCCTGACCGTTGCCTGGAGCCGTGCCGGTGGCCCCCGCTGTACGCAACCCGGACTGCCTGTTTGTTCTGAGTCTGGGTTTGATTTAAATCCCGTGGATTTTCTGTCACCTGTAAGGAATGATCATTTTTTCTTTAGTAATGCGTGGCCCTGCAACCTGATGTAAATTTAATACATATTTTCCAGAAGCTGTTTACATCACTTATTTTGTAGCCTTGGTCTTTCAGGAAGGGAATATGGCTTGGTTCTGCATATATAAACTTGTAGGAAGGCACTAAGCCTGATGGGGTGTTTTTTATCTGTTTCTATTTTTTAATGCATTGCTTAATTGATGCTAATATTTCTGGAGACTTAACGGCTTCTCTCTGAGATGAAAATCCCCTTTTACGGCTCAAAGGTCCCTTTCAGCTATAAAACCCTACCTGAAATACTTGAGTATTTAATGTGCCTAGGTCCTGAATTAATTACTTGACACCTAGCATCTCATTTAGTCCTTAGCCCAGAGTAGAGGATACATAGGCCCCCAACCCCCACCTTGGGCTTGTGAGAAGTTCCTTATCTGTATTTTACAGTGAATCTTACAAAGGTTAAGTAATTGTCCTCAGGTCCTTAAGTGACAAGTATCACTGTCATTAAGTAGTGTAACAGTGTTAGCCTCAAACACTTCGGGCTTTGGACCCCTTGAGTCCGAACCTTAACTTCTTTTTTTATTATTATTGTTAACATAGAATGTATTATTGTTTCAGGGATACAGGTCTGTGAATCATCAGTCTTATACAATTCACAGCACTCACCATAGCACATACCCTCCCCAATGTCCATCCCCCACCCACCCCACCCCCACACCCCCTCTCCAGCAACCCTCAGCTTGTTTCCTGAAATTAAGAGGCTTTTATGGTTTGTCTCCCTCCCTGGTCCCATCTTCAAAAGTTAAACTCTTAAACCTAATTTGCCCACAACTTCTGTTTACCTAACAAATTTTTTAGATTCAGAATGACTGAACTAATGCTTTTGTTTGGTGCTTCAGCTTTCCAACAAATAGATTAGCCGCAGGGCACATAGTATGAGACTCCAAAAGAATTCCATGGTGCATTGTGAGCTGCTTGAAAGACATTTCTAAAATTTTATATGCTGTCTTAAACCACCCATGGTATTAGAAGTTACAAAATCAAGTACGTGACCTAACTGAGCTTTAACATAACCAAGAAGTAGATTTATTTTCACAAAACATGTCTGAACCTGTTTCATGTTATTTTGATTGTTTTTTTAAAAAAATTATTATTTTTCTTCCTCTTGGTTTATAAGTGGCAACGCAAATCCTTTATTCTGTCACAGCTTCGAGGGGTTCAGAGTTTATAACGAGAGACATCATGAAGGAATTTGAGATAGTAATTACTAATCTTGTACTAATATGTGCTGAGGCACAATTCCATTCGCATCAATTAAGATTGATAAGCTAGAGTCTTTCATAAATATTTTTGCATGTAAAGAATAATATGAAATTGAGCCTCACAGAACACTGTCCATTTCACTAAGCAGCCCGATACATTCAGGCTTATGATTTTGTAAACAAATCAAGGCCTAATGAGATTTAACACACACACACATGCATGCACGCACACATGCACATGCACACACACTTTTAAAAATAGTATAATTTTATTCAAGTAGATACTGTATTTTATTAGAATTTATGGTATATTTTTAATGATGTTAATCCACAAGATAGCCACTTTCAAATTTAGAAGAACTTTTTTTTAAGTCTTAAAAATGTATTCCCTAAGGACTCACAGTCAAGTAGGGAAAATCTTAGCATAAAATTCTCCAGTTCCATATCGGGTCAATCTTTTAATATTACTGAGGCCCACTGACCCGTTTAGTGGGGACAGTCGAGAGCCATGCTCGTAAGAGGTGCCACAGTTCTATGGGTTGCGCCCGAGAGCGACTTGGGCGAGATGCTGTGTGTCCCCAGGGTCAGTTCTGCCAATCCGTCTTGCTACACGGGTGCCAGTTCTCCCCTCACCTCCCCTAGCTTCCTCCTGAGGCCACTTAATGGACTTCACTAAAGAGGAAATATAAACCCTTTTACTCAGACACTTTTAAAACTTAAAACATAGTTTAGAAATATGGTGTACTCTTGTTAAATGGGTGTTCTTTTATAGAAACGATGAGCTGATGGAGAGAAAGAAGGAGTGAGAGAAATTAAAGTTGAGAGGAAGATGAGAAAGCCGAGGGCTAGGGTATAGATGGCCAAAATATGGGGAAAAAAGAAAGCCCCCTCCTCGTTCCTGAAAGGGAGAGGTATGTAGCTCCTGGAAAGGAAAGCTCAGACTTTGATAAAGTAATGTCATCATTGTCATGTGCTTATTGTCATTTCCTTACTTTGGGCATAAATAATGAAACCACTCTAGAATGTATCTGTGTTTTTGGGATGAAGTCCAACTCTTTTGAAGTCGTGGCCTTGGATAAGAATCCTTGCGTTTACCGAGGGCATGCCACGCCAGTCACTTCCTAGGGCTTTATGCCATCACCTTGAATCCTCACAATGACTTGTGAGAGCTGTAGTTTTGTCTCCATGTGTCCAGTGAGGATGGAGAGTTTAAATTTCACAGAGCTACCCAACTACTAGGACGGAGGCAAAATTAGACCCTGGCCTCTAAGTCCAGAAAACTTACTTCTTTCAACTGAGTCACTCTGCCTCAGACATCTGCAGAGTAACTTTTCTTGAAATTTGTGTTGAAGATATTTATTAAAGAGTCATTGTGAAAAGGAAAAGAGTGATCTCTGTATGTGTTAAACAACCTATTTTGAGACTTTCACTAAGATTATTACAGATAAAGTGTTTTTAGATACTGTACACAAAGCAGGTTCATAGATTATAGGATTTTAGATATCAGAAAGTGGAGACAACTCTTAATTCACAACTAAGCCCTCACTGTTGATTGAAGAATCATTTTCTTTCACTCGGTTACTCGAGAAAGCGTAGCGCTTCCCCTAGTCAGGGTGCTTTAAGCAAAGGCTATTTCTCCAAGAGAAGTGCATCACTGAGGCAGGAACTTTGGGCCGGGATCTGGAGAACAGAAATGGGGAGTCCTGAGCTATTACTTACCAGCCATGCGGCAGGGGCTCTTTCTGCCTCTCCGAGTTTCGGTTTCCACCTCTGTAAAATGGGGATATTATGAAATCAAGAAACAAAGCTAAGAGTTTGGCAAGGGAAGCTTCTGTTGGCATTTGTTTATAAAGCATTTCACAGGGGCCTCTAAACATTTCAGTGCGATGCTGAGACAGATGGATATCCTTGATGAAAGACTTGGGGTGGGAAGGTGCTAAGTTCGGAATCAAAACCCAGCAAGTACTGAAACGGTTGAAACTTCAGAAGGGAGGCTGAAAGCAAGTGTCATGAATAATTCATAAACTGCATATTTCCTCCACAACAATGAACAACTTGTTTATGGTCAATGCTTTTAACTTGTAAAGCCTTTTAAAAGCCATTAAATCATTTAATCTCCAGGGAAAATCATTTCATTCCAATTTTTACAGAAGAGGACCAAGAGTGATAGAACCCGCCTAGGAGCCCATAGCTCACTAGTGACAGATCGCTCTCCTAAATTAAGAGTTTCCAGCCAACTCTCACATGGCGGTTTCTGTAAGGAGAGTGTTTGTTTAAATGACAGTTTCACTCTCATAAGTCTTACCAATGAATGGAGTGAGATGAGACACAGGAAACAAGGATACAATATAATTATTGGGGCTCTTGCCCCCTAAAAACTGATTTGGTAACATTGAATTCTTTTGCGTTGCCTAAAGCATTCTTTAAGCCAAACAAATTCATTTATTCATTATATGATTTAAGGGTGCCCACTGGGTGCAAAGACACTGTGACAGATACTGTAAATGATGTACAGCCCTTGTTCTCAAAATGCAAGGTCCAGAGGGTAATGTGTCCAAAGAAAAAAATAGATTGGGCCTTGGGGTGCCTAGGAAGAAAAGGTGGTCTCCAACTATAGGTACCAAGAAGGGCTCTGATAGAAAGGAATATGCATTATTATAATCAAACCACTTCCTGAAAGGCAAACCCTTGGTCTAATCTAAATTTGCCCCTTTTCTGAATTCCTAGCCTTCTGGTTTGTTTGTTTGTTTGTTTTAGTTTTTATTTTTATTTTTATTTTTTTAAAGATTTTATTTATTTGACAGAGAGACACACAGCTAGAGAGGGAACACAAGCAGGGGGAGTGAGAGAGGGAGAAGCAGGCCTCCTGCCAAGCAGGGAGCCCGATGTGGGGCTCCAATCTCAGGTCTCCAGGATCATGACCTGAGCTGAAGGCAGTCGCTTAACCAACTGAGCCACCCAGGCGCCCCGGTTTTTATTTTTTAAGTAATAATGACCCTAATGGGTATGAAGTGATATCTCATTGTGGTTTTATTTCTGCTTCATAAATGATTCATGATGTGGAGAACCTTTCCTTGGGCTCATTTGCCATTTGGGTATCTTCTTTGGAGATATGTTTGCTCAAGTCTTTTGCCTGTTTAAACATTTTTGTTGTTGTTGAACTATAAGAGTTCTTTATATATTGTGGGTATTACCCTCTTAGGAGGGATGAGATTTGGCCTCTGACCTATCACCCTTTGTGGCCATTCTTTTTGGAAGTATTCACTGAATATCTACTAGGGTTCAAGTGCTTTGGGAAGCTGGTAGAATATAAAGACAGGTTCCTGAATTCCTAGTCTTCTTATATGTCTTGGCTCCTTGATGATAACTGATCTTCTTCAGGTGTTTCATTGATTGGTTAAAGGTACCTCCAAGACAAAATGTTGTTTTGAGACATTTCCTTTATAGAACAGAATCCTTTGTCATTCTTATTTGTGTGAATATCTAGCACAGCATAAGACACGCAACAGCAGGTGCTCAGTAAAAACTCCATTGCTTGATTTCTATCTTTTCTTTCAAGAGTCGCAGAATCTTAGCCTCTAGTTTCTGCTGCAGAATTCTCAGATACAATTAGGCTTACTTCTATTTTTTCAACTGGATTTTTCCCCCCTGATTGAAGCTCGGAGCCTTTCCCAGAATAGACTAATTTAGATGGATACTTTAGCTTCGTTAAGTGAATAATTTAAGGAAGGAATCCCCAGAACCCACAGATCTAACCACATCCCTAATACATCCCGACTTGCCATCGGGAACTTTTCTGAGAGCCCCACGCACGTTCTCAGCACCCATCCTCTCTTCCCCAGGGAGAGGAAGTGACTCTGAGTCTGACTTGCCACATCGGAAGCTGCCAGATGTGAAGAAGGATGACATGTCTGCGAGGCGGACTTCCCATGGTGAGCCGAAATCAGCAGTGCCTTTTAACCAGTACCTCCCGAACAAAAGCAATCAGACGGCCTACGTCCCTGCTCCTCTGAGGAAGAAGAAAGCAGAGCGAGAGGAGTATCGGAAGAGCTGGAATACTGCCACCTCCCCCCTGGGTGGGGAGAGGCCCTTCAGGTAAGGTCTGAGCTACGCTGCCCTCAGTCATGGCTGGGGCTCTCGCAGGACAGGGAGGAGAGCTCCGGCACACCATCCAGCTCAGATAACCATTGCAGAATTTTTGACGTAAGATTACAAATGGTGGTGGGTGGGACAGCTTTTTGGAGAGAGACTGTGATGACAGAATCTAAACTTCATAAAGGCACCGAGTGCAGTGCCTGCCACACAGTAGGTAAATCCTTTGGACAATAGATCCTTGTCTAATGATCAGATTTTTGAAACCAGTTCTACTGAGAGGACGTGGAGAGCAGATCTGTTGTCCATGTCTTTCTGAGGAGACTGACTGACTCCCACTCCTGTTAAATTTGGTGCAGAAAGCCAGATTTTTTGGCAAGAAGCCTTTTTGTTAAATCTAGATACATGATTATCTAGTTGCAAGCTCAAGTATGGAAGGGATGCATGAGGCATGCTTCAGAATCACATGGAGAAACTCACAGTAAGTGGAAGATGCGCTGAGCTGCTCATCTCTTTAGAGAAGTAAGCAGGGATTGCCCCTAAACTCTGGTTATATCTTTATATTTATGCATTCATTTAGTCAGCAGGTTTTTATTCGACACCTACTACATGCTAGGCACTGTCTTTTAGCACCAGGAACCCAGTAGCTAATAAGGTAGAGTCTCTGCCTTCAAGAAACTTGGAGTCCAATGAAAGAAAATTACACTGTACTCTAATCCTTTGAGCAAAACTACCCCGATCGATGCATGCTTATTTCTAATAACCCATCTTTTATTATCTATGAATTTCATTGAATAAACATTTTATTAAAAGTTTTGATGATTGAATAAAACATGAATTTTATCTTTCCAGCAGAAAAGCCTTTTTGCCTTTCAGTATCAGTCTTGAAATACCTCTTCCTGTTGAGATTATGATGCATTGTATTTATTAACAAATTAATGGCAACATTTAAATTTCTTCACATTGCCAGGATCATATTGCATGCTGGGACTTTTTTTTTTTTTTTTTAAGTGAAAAGTAATATCAGAATGACCAGGAGATGACCTATGGCTTGCTCCCCCGCCCAGGCTGTTAGTTTGGTAAACCTTCTTGTCCAACTTACTAGCTATCCCGAAACAATAGAGGAAGAGGGAAGTGAAGTGGGGTCTCCTTCCGAAGAGGACCCAGTTGGCCCAGTGGATCCTGGTGGGAAGCCTTCTGATGGTGGGTTAGAATTACCCACATACAGTGGTCAGGAGCAGCCTTCTCCAGACGGGGCTGTGCTGGCAGCAGCTCCCAAGGCTGAAGAAAAAGATGCTGTTGAAATCCAAAAGCGCAGAAGGCTAGAACAAGCCGGAATCAAGGTCATGCCCGCCGCACAGCGCTTTGCCAGGTTAGCTCCACAGGCCGAAGGCTGGCTGGCTGCCTCCGTGCATGCCTGGGGTTTGAACTCTGGCTGGCTTGTTGGAGTTTGCATCTGATTTCCCACTTCCTGCTTTCCCCTTCACAGCTCTCTTCCTCCCTGGTCAAGCAAATAGAAGTAGCTGTGAGTCTCTGCCCCCAGGGCATGTCTCCACCAAGAACTTGGTTATTCTAAATGGAGGTGAAGAGTGAGCCTCCTGCTGCTTGATTAGACCTTGTCCTAGTCAAGGATTAGTAGTCATTGTGGGCTGCAGGATTTACCTAGCAATAACATTTTTTCGATTCTTTGTGGCTTGTTAATTCTCACACTACTCCTAAATGGCTCTTACCTTACTTGACACATCATCGGAAAATAGTTCCTTTGACATAGGGAGCACCCTTTAGAAAGAGTGATTGGCTTACAAAAAACCACTTACTTCCTTTGTCCCAAGGGAGTGGTAAGATTGCACGTACTTGACTCCTTTCCTAAAGCACATTGATTCAAACACAAAGAATGGAGTAATTCCTTCTCTTAATTATAACAAAGGCACCAGCATCCGGCCTGAATGACTTCATATTACATGTGTGATAGAAACCTTCAGCAGCCCAAGTCACAGAAAACTATAGTTCTACAGTTTTAGGTAGTGTTTTGAGAAGCTGGTTAATTTTTCTCGCATAATAACCACAAAGATCCTAACAAAACACAATGAGACCAAAATTTATTTGACAAATTAAAATTCATAAGTTTGACAATTGAAATTCCTTTGTCATCTGCTGTTCTCTTTAATTGGAAGAGGTAGGTGACATACCCATTTTCAAGAAGAGTAAACTGAGGATCAGTGATAGTAAATGACTTGCTAGTCTGAGAGCCTAGTTACCACTGACCCGGTGGCCAGATCCAAATGTTCTGACCACAGTACCACATTTGCCTCCCACACATTTAACAGAACATTTTCCGTTTCTCTGGACGATTCCAAATGTGATTAGTGCTGTATGGTCTAGTTCTTAAACTGAAAGTTCAAGCACTGACTTATATGGATTTAATCCTACAGTAACTTTGTATTGATTAAAAACAAAAAACAGCCAAGGGTATACTTCTTCCGTGTCTGTGGTATCTCACAGATACATATATCCTAAGCATATATATGCTTCTAGAAAACTGTACCATAAACTTGTGTCTGTGTTCCAAGCAGCTCTCTGGTTTTCTGAGATAAAAGAGAGTAATGTTAGAATCATAAAAAACAAAATCAAATCCAGATATTCTATAAATTTTGGTACAAAAACCTTATCAGACACATATTTTTTTAATATCATTTTAGCATTACTTGTATCGGAGAACAGGCTCGATGCTGAGAATACCAAAATGAATAATATCCCCTTACCATATATCATTCTTCAGACTTTTCCTTTTGCCTTCAAATCTAGGGCTTGCTGGGAGTAGGTAATATAAATAAGAGTATGAATTTACAAAAAAGGAATTTTTTAATCTTAATATCCTTGACATACATACCTGCATTTTTATCACATCTGAGAAGGCTTTAAGCTAAAATTTGTACCAAAGACATATGATCCTTACTTTTTTTCTGTCTTATCATTTTCAAAAATTACTATTCCCTTGGAAAATGAATTTTATTTTTAAAAATTTATTTTTCTATAATTATCAATCTGGTCGAATATTATGTGTATTGGCTATTTGGGTTTCTTCTTCCATATCCTGTGCTACCTTTTCCCATTTAAAAAAAATTATTTTATTGTGGTAAGAACACTTAACTTGAGTGTTCTGAAGAAATCTTGAATTGTTCTGAAGTTTTGTTAACTCTAGATACAATGTTGTACACTAGATCTCTAGAATTTATTCATCCTGCCTCACTGAAAATTTATGCCCATTGAGTAGCAACCCCCCATTTCCCCTTCCCTCAGCCCCTGGCAACCACCATTCTACTCTTTGATACTGTGTATTTGATTTGACTCTTAGGACAAATAAGAGGAATCATGTAGTCTTTTTCCTTCTGTGACTAGCTTATTTCACATAGCAGAATGTCCTCAAGATTCATCTGTACTATCACATAGTGCAGAGTTTTCTTCTTTTTAAAGACCAAATAATGGGGTGCCTGGGTGGCTCAGTTGGTTAAGCGACTGCCTTCGGCTCAGGTCATGATCCCGGAGGCCCGGGATCGAGTCCCACATCGGGCTCCCTGCTTGGCAGGAAGCCTGCTTCTCCCTCTCTCACTCCCCCAGCTTGTGTTCCCTCTCTGGCTGTGTTTCTCTCTGTCAAATAAATAAAATCTTTTAAATAAATAAATAAATAAATAAATAAATAAATAAATAAACCCATCAGTGGACATTTAGGTTGTTTCCACATCTTGGCTATAGTGCATAGTATGGCAGTGAACATGGGAGTGCTACTATCTCTTAGGGATCCTGACTTCAGTTGTTTAGGATAAATAGCGAGAAGTGGGATTGCCAGGTCATATGGTAGATGTATTTTTAATTTTTCAAAGACTCTCTAAATCATCTTTATCTTTGCTATCCAAAATAGCAACAAGAGATAAGTGGGGAGACTCATTAAGCTAACTGAGCATACCCAGGAGTCATGGTGATGGAGAAAAGAGACTGGGCAAGACTGGGAATTCCTTGGGTGTCCTCTGTCAGCAACCGTGAGGCTTATTTCGTAATGAAATATTGAAATCTTTTACGATAGTTCCCATTCTGTGCACAAACCTATAATCATGGTTCGTTTTCAAATGTAATTCTGATGGATGAGTATTATATTTATGTGGTAGTCTTTGCTCCTGTCCATGTAGCCTGGTATCTGGCTCAAATGTTTACATATTCCATCCAAGTTAGCTCCATTAGGCAGAAATTCCTGGATCTGTTTGTGTGTGTGTGTTTTTTTTAAGATTTTATTTATTTATTTGACAGAGAGAGACACAGTGAGAGAGGGAACACAGCAGGGGGAGTGAGAGAAGGAGAAGCAGGCTTCCCGCTGAGCAGCGAGCCCGATACGGGGCTCCATCCCAGGACTCTACGGCCATGATGTAAGGCAGGCGCTTAACAACTGAGCCACCCAGGTGCCTTCCCAGGTCTGTTAACATCACCACACCTGAGATCATCTGGCTTAACATTTAAAATTGGATTCAGGAAAATCATGCACATTCCCAGAGAACGTCCTCGCAGCACTATGACACAGCTGCTCCACACCCAGCATTCATTTGTTGGCAGATTGTTCAGCTGTTGGCTCTGCCATAAAGGATTTATACATCCCATGTCACTGGCCTGGCCTCTCTGTGTCCCTGTCACTTACTTTCTGTAGCCTTCATCAGAGCTGAGAGTCATGCTAAGTTTATCCTGCTTTTCATGTGGCAGAAAGTAGCTTAACTGGAATGAAACAAATAAAGATGAAAAGACTTCTTGGTATCTGGAAAATAGAATATAAAATATGTAAATATGCTGACGTCTCTTAAAACATTTGACCTCCATCTCCTGTCTTTGCCATCCAGATGGATTCTAACTACTGCATCTTTGAATCAGCAAGAGGCCCAACATATGTTTTGTGGCCCATTTCTTAGCTGGGAAAGTCTGTGGAGAGATGGGTAATAACATGAAGTCATGGGCAAGGGATGGAGGTACACAGGCAGAGGACAAGGCTATATCTCTGTAGACTGTTTTCTTGTTGGTTTTTCCCAAGTATTCTCAAAAACCTCCTTGTATTATTATTATTTTTTTAGAGATTTTGTTTATTTATTTGACAGAGAGAAACACAGCCAGAGAGGGAACACA
Source organism: Spilogale gracilis (assembly GCA_004023965.1). NCBI lineage: Eukaryota > Metazoa > Chordata > Mammalia > Carnivora > Mephitidae > Spilogale > Spilogale gracilis. The sequence continues at coordinate 74,763 of PITA01000980.1, forward strand.
AACAGGGGGAGTGAGAGAGGGAGAAGCAGGCCTCCCGCCAAGCAGAGAGCCCGATGTGGGACTCGATCTCGGGTCTCCGGGATCATGACCTGAGCCGAAGGCAGTCGCTTAACCAACTGAGCCACCCAGGTGCCCCATATTATTTCTAATACAATATATAAAAAGGAACAAGAGTGTATGGTATTCCTTTTTATTTTTTTTAAGATTTTATTTATTTGACAGAGAGAAACATAGCCAGAGAGGGAACACAAGCAGGGGTAGTGAGAAAGAGGGAGAAGCAGGCTTCCCGCCAAGCAGGGAGCCCAATGCCGCACTCAATCCTGGGTCTCCAGGATCATGACCTGAGCCAAAGGCAGTTGCTTAACCAACTGAGCCACCCAGGCGCCCCATGGTATTCCATTTTTGCATGAGTTTCAAAGCCCAGAGGTCCCAAGCTTCTTGTCAAACCATATATTAGGAGGTATCTTAGCATCAAGGGACAGAAAGTAGGGCTTCTTAATAAATGTGTGGAGTTTAATGTTTATTAGAGTCACTATTAAGTAAGAAGTATATAAACTACTTTTGCTTCCATTTTAGTTTATGATTAAATTAGCTTAATTACCCCCCAATAGGAGACTCTGCCAAAAAGCTAAGATTCCTCTTTTTAAGAGGATGAAATGGGAACCAACATTCACTTCCCCTGAATTAAAATGCTGTGGAGATTTGAGTTCTCTTACTTGGTGTTTCCCATTGGGGAAGTAAACTTTTTTTGGAACTGAATTATAGGTTTCACGTGATTGTACTTCTTTTCTAATTGTTTTCATATGTTTCAGCACTCAGTCTTTTCTGCTGGTCTGTGGCTCTTCTCAACCACATAGTAATTAATTACAGAGGGAAAAAAAAAAAACATCCCAGGAACAATAGACATTTTTGAAATCTTCAGAGGAAAGAGTAGATGCAGCTGAGTGCTAGACAAGTCCTCTACACCCCTGCTCAGCAGGCGCCTGTGTCCTGGGTTGTTGCACACAGCTCCTCAGGGATCGGGAGCAGATACACGCATCGCTGCCAGGGACCTGTGTGACTCTAGTTGTGGCCACGCTGGGTGGGCACCAGCTGAGCCGGCAGTCTCTGGTCTTGCCCCAACATCCCAGGACAGCCCAGTTTCTTCCACGAGAACAGCCTGGCTGCCGTTCTGAGCTGGTTGCTTGCGTGCTACCAAGGGAGAAGGGGTGAAAGAAAATGCCAGTTCTTCCTTCATTTCAATCATTATCTCATTCACTTTGGAACTTCTAGCTTTGAGCCAAGAACTTTTTCTTCCCCCTTCACCTGCTTTGAGCCCATACCCTGTCCTACCAAGATAGCTTTGGTTGTTTGAGATGAAGCCCGATAGGGTTATGAGGCTGGAGGCGAGGCTGGGCATTTCTCCTCACACATTGAACTGTATTCTTTCTGAGCTGTGCCCAACAGAGCAGCCCCTCCTTTCCAAAGTGCTCGCCTATGAACAGCTTGAAAAAATCAGTGTCGTACCTGCCCCGTGAATATCAAGCCAGATAACCCAAGTCTGTCCCTGAAATTCACTTCATTTACCTCAATTCGGATGACTGGAACTAGAAGCCTCAGTATTTTTCTCTACTGAGTAGACATGAGAATTCCTAGGTTGCACAGTTGTCGTGATGGTTAGTGTATCTGAAATATACTAGCGCCTCCGAGCTGTGATTGTTGAAAACTGAAGGAGAACATACTGAAGCTTTACAACAGACTGCCTTTCAGGTCCCTCAAAGGAAAGAGAAAAACACATTTATAAAAGGCTACTGAAAATTTTCAGTAACTAGACACCTGTGAACACAATCCTACATAACTGCTTTATTAACATTGCAAGGTTAGTATTAGGTTTAAAGTACCAGTTCAGATTTTGTGTTGCTCCGAATTCACAGGATTCAAGCAAGTAGCGGAAAATCAGTCATTGTGACCATTTTCCTTTTCAAGTGGGCAGGGAGTGGCTTTCAGTGGCTAGTGATACAGAAAGCTTTCTTCATCGCCGCCTTTTTTTTTTTTTTTTAAAGTCCTGACATCTAAATTGAGATCACTTGAAACAAGTGCTGCTATTCTGGGCATTTAGCCTAAAAAGAAACACCCCAGGAAATTTGTAGCCAGGCTTGGGCTCATGTGATCCAGAGAACACCAGATTTTTCCCTGCTCAAATTGGCATCGCAAATTGGCATGTCCATTTGCATAAATGCATATGTTTTATTCTAAAGAGGTCTGCCTGAGTTGGGGGGGGCGGGAGATGGTAACCCATGCCCCCTGGCCAAACAAATGAAAAGAGTGCTGCTTTTGAACATACGGTAAGGTTCAAGCTAGAGGTCCACTCCCCGCCCCCCAACTTGGAGTCGGGTCAGCTTAGATGAGATAATGAGTTTGAAAGCGCTTTGTAAACTGTAAAGTGCTGTGCAAGCATTGTGAGGTATGATTAGTTAGCATTCTGCTGTCATTAATCCCAGCAGAATGTTGCTGTCCATGACCAGCAGTGCAAATCACCACTCCAGTCTAAGCACAACTCACGGGATCCCTTTATTTAGTAAGCAAAACTGTCTCCTACTACCATAGTCATAATAATGCCTTATTTTTTATATGATGTTCTGTTCTACTTTCCATACTGTTCCTGGCAAGGCCTTTTGTTTAACCCCCATATATAGTGGTTACAATAGAACCTCTGGAGCCAGACGGCCTGGGTTTGAACTTTAACTTAAGCACTGGCACTTTGACCTTGGGCAAATTTCTGAACCTAGAACATAGTTTCTACTTTCTTAAAATGGTGATGCTAATAACATTAGCATTACAGGGTTAGTATTAGGTTTAAATGAACTAACTCGTAGAAGGAAGTCTAGCCAACAGTGCATGCTCAGTAATCCTTAGCCACTTTCTTTGTCATCAACATTGTGCTTTTTAAACAGTGCCTTTTTGAGGACATGAATTCAGTGGTCTGTGACTTCCACTGGCCATTCTTTGTGGCCTGACCATCTGACACCGGTACGAGCCAGGCACACTGGCTAAGGAGCGGGGCAGGAGCCTGAGCACTGTCCAGGAGGGCCACGCAGCACCCTGGGAGTCAAGTGTGCAACTGAAAGTGCAGGATTTCATATTTTAAGAAATAAATTTATTTGGGGAGCAAAGCACTGCCAACCACTTCCAAAGTCTGTGGTTTAAATTTTTATTGAGGACAGTGGCAGCAGTGAGATGAAGGAATTTTCTGGGCATGATTAATGATGATTTGATTTTCCAAAAACTCAGATGGAGTGAGGGCCTGCTGTAGTCTTAGGAGGTGGCCCCCTCAGGAGCAGTATGGGACAGAGCAGCAGAGGGCAGGCGGCCTGGGTGGCCAGGGTTCTTGCTCTCCTTGTTCATCTTACTCTTGCTAATTCCTCCTTCTTCATTTCTGAGATGAGTTGTCCTTTGAGGATGAAGAATTTACTCTTAATCTCCTCTCAGAGATTGGATACAAAGTAGGTGAGCATTAGGAGTTGAGATATTTTATTTACTTATCTTGATGAAATGAGAAGATAATAAATGATAATAAATGATTTTAAAGTTTTATTAGAGGGTGCCTGGGTGGCTCAGTGGTTAAGCCTCTGCCTTCAGCTCAGGTCATGATCCCAGGGTCCTGGGATTGAGCCCCACATCAGGCTCCCTACTTGGGGGGAAGCCTGCTTCTCCTTATCCCACTCCCCCTGCTTTTGTTCCCTCTCTCACTGTGTCTCTCTCTATCAAATATATAAAATCTTAAAAAAAAAAGTTTTATTACTTAGAATAATAATTACTTAGAAGCAAGGCTGAGCCTATCTGTGGGAATATCAGATGGACAGAGTTTGACCCTGTTCCTATCCCACATGCCTCCAACAGGAAAAAAACAAACAAAATAAATAAAACTAAGTGAGAAGTTCTATATTCCACCATTAAACCGCATTCAGCAGTTTAAAAGTTTGAGGTCTTCAACATCTCTTTGAAAATGGAAATACCGCAAGGCAATAATTTTTTAGCCATTTTGGCAAAATGTTTTACCGCAATTGACTTGACATCTAGTGTATGACGAAGAAGAGCTGAGAGTTGGACAGTCATTGTGGTAGAAGACTGAAGACAGAGCTGCTCACGGGAGGGTGCAGGGCAAGAGAAACATTTATGCCCCCGGTCCATCCGTGACTGGTCATAAATCCTTCCAGATGCTTCAGGTTAACTCAGCTCTGCAGAAAGACCTTCCTCACATTTCACAATCAGGTACATAGTCTAGTTTTGCTCTCACATAGTTGCACGCATTAGCTTCCCCCTAGATCAGTTTCTTGATGGCTCGAATTATTGCCCTGTTGCTCAAAAACAAATTGGAGACCTGTTGGGTGCATTGCTAGTGTGCTAAAGAAAAAAGAACAACCAAAAGCTTTCTACTCTTCCCAATTTCATGACAAGAGTTTGGATCGTCCCTTTCAGAGCCATTTGGGATCCTGCATTGCCAATGCTGATGGGGCCCTGTCAATTAAATGACTTTGTAGCATTGCTAGTAGCTGGCTAAAATCAAGGTTTTAAAACTCACCCTAACTACGCTACAACTGTGGACTAAAATAGTGAACACATTTCACGTAAACTAAGGATACTGAGAAGACCTTTCACTAACAACACTGTTGTGTGTCTTGAGATGGGGCTTTAAAAAAGCATTTGGTCTGATCACACGGGAGAGTTCTATTTACTTTTGCTCCATCAGTCACAAGCAATTAGGTAATGAGAAAGAAGCTGTTCATGACATTATCCTTCGCAAAGAAAACCCTTTCCTGACCCATCAACGTGGCAAAGATTCAGAGTCAGAAGAGGAAGTTGCGCGTCGGCGGCCCGATCCTGAGAAAGATGACTTTGCTGCGAGGAGAGCGAGGATGAACCAGACCAAGCCAGCAGTGCCGTTGAATCAACTCCTCTATGGGCCTTACCGGACAAAAGAAGCAGAGAAATCAGAGAGTGGCAAACAGCTCTCAAAGAGAATTTCTGAAAAGAAGAGTCTAGAATATAAAAGGTGTGCACTGTGTGTGTGTTTGAGTGAGAGAGAGAGCATAATTAAGTGGGGGTGACTTATGTCATAGGCCCCTATTCCTTCTTTCCTTTTCCCGTTATAAATAGTGATGGTGATTTATTTTGAAGTGACAATCCAGACACCCAGTCTCCCTGAATGCAGTGGCAGACAGTAGAAAGGCCATGTGCAAAATAGGGCTGAATTTACCAAATAAACTTCAAGTTCCGGGTTTCTGGATGGCTCAGTGGATAAGCATCTGACTCTCAATCTTGGGTTTTCATCTCAGGGTTGTGTGTTTGAGTTCTGCATTGGGCTCCACACTGGGCTTGGAGGTCCCCCTTTGAACAACAACAACAACAACAAAAATCTTCTCAAAAATATAATACATTCCTGTTTGTTCTATTATGGAAATTGTTTTTGTATGAGTTTCCCTCTCCCAACATTTTCCCCATCCTCTTAATTTGAGAAAGGAAAACTGTAGCAAAATGGGGTTTGGGCAGTGATTTTTATCCTAGGAAGGATATGATTTCATTGAAGGTGTCTGTTTGCTAAATTTCATCACACAGAGTTGGTCATTCTTGTATTTTTTCCTTATACCAAAACCAGGGATTTACGTCATCAAATTGCCATCTCTTTGCCCCTCATTTAAGGGTGTTTGTAAATTCTGTTGGACAAAGCATATATCTTAACTGTGTTTTATACAGTTGTTGCTGTTGTTTTGCAAAGTACCAGGTACAAAATATGTGGATGATCCCTGGGTATAGAACAGGGGTAAGAGCAAGGAAGCCTGGCGTAATTGCTTCGGGAGTCTCTCACCAGGCTGTTCTTGTTGGTATGCCTTGTAACAAACCACTCTAGGAGCCTTGTGAGAGGGATCCATTGTTGCATGTGAAAACAAAGACTTACAGACAACCAACCAGCATCAAGGCACATTGATGGGGATCAGCAACTTGAGTTAGGAAAAGGAGTTACTTTTGTATCTCCCTTTTTTTCCTTTCCCCTGCATGCAATTTTAATTCCTGGTATTTCCACCTGACTGTGTTTGGGGACATGGCTCTGAGTCTCCGATGGCCCATGACCTCTCTAGAGAGCATCAAAGAACTGATGAAAGAAGAGGAGGCCCCTAGTGGCTCCTGCCTCTGCCCTCCCTTCATCCCCTTTAAACTGAAAGGAAACAGAGAATTCCGTAGCCCTCCTAACTTGTAGAGGCTCTGGGAAGACATCATCCAGGTAATGAAAAAAGAATACCTCTTGGTTTTCTGGCTCGGATGATATCTTTCTTAAAATCAAATAGCCCTCTTTATGTGGACTTTTGAGATTTTCTATCTCAGGAAGCATATTTAGTTAGAAATTGACTTTTAATGCAATTGAATGCTTATGCTTATAGGTGCCACAGCTTTGAGTTAAATGACAGCATTGTCACTGTTGAGCCACCCAACATCCACTCCTTGGAAGAACAGTTGAAAATATCAGTTTTAACATCAATGAAGGTGACTAGTTTTTAACACAAGAAACAAATGAGTATTGACTCTGTAGACCCCAGTGGAGAGGAAACAGTCTGTTTAATCTTTAAGTTTACGTGACCCAAACCTAACCAATGGTATCAGGAAGCAGAGACTGCTTTTGAAGGTCGAAACTTTCTGTTTGGAATTGACTTAGATGTACTTTCTGGCAGTTGTGAGTTTATGGTTGAGATATTTAATATGTGCACAACGTTCCAGCTATCTCCAAACTAATCCTAGAATTTGGATTGTGCAGAGCTCGTTACTAACATTTTACTGGCACAGTAAAAGACATTCCAAGAGGGCTCAGGGATTCAATCAGAGAACTTGAATTCATTATAGTAACTTGAATAGTGTGGGAATTGGGCATCATTACTGTCAAACCGAAATCTCATTACCATTCTTACCAGTCTTTCAGCAAGCCTGGGCTTCTCTTTCTAAACTAAACTAGAGACTGTCATGTGGTAGAAAAAAACTCCATCTCATTACAGTGTCAAAAGGGTAGCATAGGCCAAAGGAATCAAGGCTCCGATCGATTCCGTATTTTTTGAGAAAGGGAAAATTGCCTCCAACGTTTCCTTCTGTCCTTAGCCTCTGAAATTCCTTGCTTGACATTCTGTATGTCTGCTCCCCTTCCTTGAACCTGATTTTTCCAATGATGTGGGGGCCTGGATAAAACTGACAGCAGCCAGGGTCAAACAGAAGAGGTGAAGTCAGTGGTGACCTGTGTTCCTCGGACTCAGGAGAGCAAACCGGCAGAAGAGGGAGTGCGGAAGGGGCCAGATCTTTACAGGGATGACCTGGCTCACCGGAGAATTGAGGGCCACCTCGCCCCTCACCGAGAGGCTCCGAGATTTGTCGTGTCCTCCAATATCACCGAAGCTGACTTGGAAACGTGGGAGAGACTGAAAGTGTCAGGAAAGATGAGGTGTGTCGTGTTTTTCCTGAGCTGTCCCCTACAAGTGATTTCATTAAACTTTGAAGGAGTCAAATGCTTATCCTTCTATCATTTTTTACTCTCACGGCTAGAGAAAAAATACGTCTCAAAACATAGTATACTGTGCATGAGTTGAAAGTTATTAAATATCAAAAGTTGCAAGTCACTGGATGGAAAACATCCTCTTAACTAAACCAACTACTGTGAATGGTAATTTTGATAGCGTGTTTATGTGATTTTTAACACATTTTTGTTATTTCACTGTACCTTGTGCCATCATTGAGGATGTTGGAAGTGATGTTTTGAGCACCATAGAAGCTTAAAGCCCTATTTACCAAGCAAAACAATTATCATTCCTTCATTTGATGAATGCAAAAGCAATTCTGCTCTAGCCATAGAAGTATTTTTCATAAATCTAGTATTCCCCTCTCCCCCCCCCAAAAAAAAGAAAGAAAAAAGGGTTCTTAGTAATTTGCACTTGCCTAAGAAATCTTTGGAACTCATTTCTGGTTCTGACTAGGGATGGAGATGTTGAGCCCATCTGTGCCCTTGAGCCTTCACCAGAAATTAAAGCAGAAACTGCCATTCGTGATGATCTTGCCAGCCGTAAAGCGAGGGCCTCTAAGAAGGCTTCCAGCCCTCGGCAAAAGTTTGTGCACTTTGGACCCGTGACAGAGATAGATCAGCAGAAATGGAAGCGGCTCAGCATCTGCCAGGCTGGGCCTAGGGAGGATGTAGAAGTCCTCAGTCGTGGCAGCAAGACCGAAACTCACTCGGTGTCCCCTTCCTCTGCGGCCACGTCCAGTTTAGAAAAAGACCCAACGCTTGCTCCACGAAGCGACCACAGGTATTTTCCTCCCTCCGTGTGCCAGCCCTGCCCTGGAGCCGGTGCCGCTTTGCCAGGGTCTGCTGAAGCACGTCTCACAAACCCCCGGCAATCCCGTAGTTGCAACAGGTTCTTTGGCTGGCTGGCCGAGAAGGAACGTCAGCGGGTCGCCCTGGGGAGGAGCACGTGTGTGAAAGTTAGTGGCGGCGGCCATTAATTGATTCTTTTGTCCTCAGAATCACCGCCGGGGAATGCCAGTAATCTTGGCCAAGGATGAAGCACTATTTCATTAGTTGGAAATACTGAAATGAACTCGACAGAACATTTTAATGAAACCCTAGCATTTCTTCTAAAGATACGTTGATAAAGTTGGGTTTATCTATAACCTGCCTCTTTTCCTCTCCCATGGAGGGAGGAAGAAATAGTTATTAATATCAGTTCAAATAAACATTGAACATTTGGACATTGAAGCAGACAAAAAGAAAGTAAAGTTCTCTTCCCTCCCCTACTTAAAAAAAAATGTGTAATAAATCGTGAATAGAAAAAAATGCGTAAAAAATCCTCTCTTGGGGTTCCTATGAGTCAAGAGTTTCCTTGGCTGAATCGCCGTCCAAATGTCACCAGTTTTCATCCTTACTGGAGGCCTTCCTGCTTTGAAGTCCCAAGTCCTCTTTTGGGGGTTCAGTTCTGTAGGCTGGTGTCTCTTCCAGGAAACAGGTCTGGGAGGGTTATAAGCCTCTGGACTGTCCTGGGAGCCTCCATTCCACCTGCGTATTGGGAGCAAAGTAACGCTCTCCGTGGCAAGAGGAAATGCTCAAGATGTCCTCCTCTGTGCTTTGTCCTTGAAATCCAAAGAAAACAGTGAATGGCCCGTGACATAAAGAGGGGTGTCTTTCATCCAATCCCTAACAGCTGACAGCATGGAGGATAGCAGACCGTAGCTATAAATAATCCTCATACACCAGAAATACAGTTGGTGTTTCAGAGGCTGATGGGGACCTGGAGTGGAGGAGGTGGGGGTCAGAAATTAGTAAGAAATGAATCGCTGGGTCCTTGACTACTGAGCCTGTCCCTGGGTGACAGGGTCTTGCCAGCCTTCTTTGACTTTTCTCAGGCCCTCGCTGGTGCTCACCTTCCGTGATCTCCATCTGAGTATGTCATCCTTACTAACCAGCTTCTGGAATGAGAGCAGCCAAACTTTTCTTAATCTCTCAGTCTCGACAACGTTCGTTGTGTCCTTTCCTAATTCTTTTTCCTCTTCTCTCTTGCTACCAATGTTACTTGATTATCGACAGAATAGAGAATTCTGGCGTAGATGACTATTGCAAGAGGGTCTGGCAGCTGGGTCCTGTAGTGGAGACCCAGGAGGAGCATGTCAGCGGTGTGAGCGAGCGCCAGGGAACAGAGGAAGGTGAGGAGCAACGTTCCCTCCCTTCCCGGGAGGTGCAGGATGACAGGTGGGGTCAAAGCCTCGGGTGTGAATTCTTCCCTAGCAGTAAAGCTATCCTCTCTGGCTTCAGTGACATGCAAACAGCTGCCACAGGATGGCACAGAAGAGAAGGAAGGAGGTGCTCAAAGAGATTCTGAGATGCTGCCAAAAGCTGAGAGACCAGAGGAGAGCAGCCAGCCACTGTGAGCGCTTCTCTGCATTCCAGGGTGTGCTGCCTCTGCTGTGTGTGGCTGTTGTGTCCCCAGAAAACAGCTTAGAGCCACAGTCTGCCCTTGATGACTGACGTGGCATGGAGTTCAGTCACTTAAAAGAATGCACCCAGCCCAGGGTCACAGTTCTGCTCTCAGTGCCCTCCCTGGGTAGAGATTTGAGCTTTTGCATGTGGTTGGGTGCTGGCCAGATTTCGTTCTCAGGAGTCATGAAAACCGGAAAGGGAAATCCGTTCCAGCGTAAGTACCCGTTGCATGATGGAGGCCCAGGGTATTAGTACTCAGTTGCTATGCGTGCTGCTGCCTCCATGGACGTTGGCTTCTTCTGTCTTGGGTTGATGCCAGTTGGGGATGCTGCTGAAAACATCCTTAGCCTAAGTGGCCTTTGACTGGCTGGACTGAATGTTGCCCTAGTTTGTGTCCCCTGACCTCCGAATGCAAGACTCTGGGGACAGAAGAGAGCTCGGAGAAGATGACAGCTCCTGTCTGGAGCGGCAGCAGACTGAAAGGCCCAGGAAAGTTGTATGATTCACAAAAAGATGACATGATGGTCAGAAGAACCGGGATGTCTCTTAGACGCATGGGATCCAACGTAAACCAGTTCCTTCCAGTTCCATTTGCAAAGCGACAGGATGTGGAGGAATCTGCCAAGTGTCTGCCATTGAAAGATAAGAGGTCAGAAGATTTTCCTGGGCCTTTGTGATTTTGTTTCTCTGGTCTGAGCCTTCATATATGCTTTGAGTATGTAATTAACACCTTGTGATACCTCAGTGCCACTTACTGTGATTGCTTGCAGAAATGGAATGATAGAAATTGGCCAAATTTTTTTTCCCTTTTTTGCATATAAGCAGGTGGGTAACTCTTTATTTCTTCCTAGCTAATAGGAGCCCTCAGGTAAAAGAATTGAACTTTCACTTTGATTCCAGGAGGGTCTTCAGGTCCAGAGAAGATGTATACCACTTACCAACTTGTAATTCTGTTTCATTTCAACATTAGCAAACACTCAGGGCTTTCTAGATGTAAGATTTCTATTCCCTGCTGTGACTTGATTTAAAAGAACGAGTAAGGAGGGGCACCTGGGTGGCTCAGTCGGTCATGCGTCTGCCTTCAGCTTGAGTCATAAGGCTGGGGGCCTGGGATGGAACTCCCTGCTCATCGGGGAACCTTGCTTCTCCCTCTGTTCCCACTCATGTGCTCTCTCTCACTATCTCTGTCTCTCTTTCAAATAAATAAATAAATAAAAATATTTTTTAAAAAAACAAGTAAGGAAATATGGTTTGTAGTTAAAAGTCCTGAATGTTGAAACCTCTGTTGCTATTTTGTAAGAGTGACACATTTGTTAAAAGTGTGGTCTGCCAGATCTAAGTGCAATAAAAGAGTGAGAGGTGTTTTGGATAATTACAGGATCCACTAGAAAACGGGAAGTGATGGGGTTCCGCTTCAAGGAGGACCTTGAAAGTAGAGGGTCAGAGGCTAGGATGGGGAGCAGGGAAAACCTTAAGTAACACCCACATTTAAAAATTAAGATCCTGTCTGTCTTTATGACCTGGATTTAATCTGTGCTGTGTATTCCTCTGAATCCCCCTGGTACGCCGAGCCTTGTTGTAATGTTGGTTTCAGGAATCTGGGGTACTTTTCCTGCTGCCTTATAGCTCAGAGTGCTTTGTAGCCCTTTCAAAGGGTCGCTGCTGCCTCTAGCTTCCCTTCTGGTAATTCTCAGGTAGGGCCATGGAGAGAGAAGTGGGTGAGTGGATCCCATATGGATCCCGGTTGGTCAGGGCCCGTCAGGGCTGGTTCCTGATGGAGGGACTGACTGATGTGCCCAGTGGACCACCCTCACTCACTCGGGATGCTCTGACACAGCATGGTCCCAGGGTCTTGGGCTGCTCTAAAGCAAATTAGCATGAAAGGGAAGGAAGTGGGGCCTATGACTCACTACCCATTCTGGATGCTTTCCCCATCGACTTACTCCTCACACGACCTTCAAGAGGAAGAATTTTCATCTGCATTTTGCAATTAGGAAACAGAGGCCCGTGTCCACACAGCTGGTAATTACAGGTCCAGCATTCAGACCCAGCTCTGCCTGAGCTGAAAGGCACAGTCGGCCTCCGGCGTGTGGCCCTGCATGGAGTACTGGAGGAAACGGTGGCAGTCTGATGAACTCCTTGTCACTTGTATATGTCCCACTATTTATGATTTGGAGAAGGTCCTCTTTAGCTCCACATAAGAGTGAACGGCTAGTTTGAGCAAAAGGAGATGCTGCAGGTCACAGTCATGTGACTGAGGGAGCATACACCTTGGGAATAGTTGTGGCCAAGAAATTCATATTTCTTGGCCACAACTATTTATTGAGTAATTACTATGTGTAAAACACAGGGCCTGGTCCTAGAGGATCATTTTAAATGAGCAAGAGACTCATTTTTTCCCCTGTCTCACTCCAGATGAAGCTGTGCTAGTTCACAATATGGAAGTATAGAATGAGCTAATTACTGATCCCCAAATGCTTTATTAGTGCTGAAAGTTCCATACATGAAATAGATGCATAGAATATTCTCTTTATCTTTCTAAATATCTCTACCCTCAAAATTGAACTTTATTCATTGACTTTTTTTTTTTCTTTCTGGTAAGATGCTTATTTCAGCTGTGATTTGTCTGGCCAATTTTGTACCTATTGGCTCACTTAGTTCACATTTTTTTAAAAAATTTCTTTATTAATGATTTTTTTTAACTTACCTTTACTTTTCGGTTTCCCCTCAGACAAAGGAGAAAGTCATTTGAAGCCCAAGCTCTAATTATCTTCTTCTTAACTGCAAAGGCAATTCTGCTTAAATTGACACCCTCTTAAATCTAGTGCATTAGGAGGTAATTCCTTAAACCCATAAGTGTATAGTAAAAGGGTAAATGAAGGTTATCTTCAGAGACTAAGCTATTCTTTTCAATTCCCAGAGTATTCAGTAAGTACTTAATAAATACTTTTGGAGGGCCTCATCTGGTCGCTGTTCAGGGAACCCAAAAAGAAAAATCCCTGCCCTCATGGAGCTTACACTTCAGTGCAAATCTACATTTGTTGGTAGAGATTTCCATGAAATGCTGTTAAGTATTTTGTGTAGAAGGAATTTAAATTCAAATATATCATACACTTTAGCAACAATGCATAGCTGAGTCTCATCGACAAAATGGGCTAAAGGAGCCAAACTCGAAAGAATCCATACTATATGGGTCTATTTATAAGAATAAAACACTAGACACTGGTCTCTGGTTATTTGGGTTGTATAGATTCATTGAAGGATATGTGTAGGTGCCCCTTCTGCATCTATATTCTCCTTCAACAAAACATTAACAGATGTATCCAGATAGAGAACAAAACACATACTAACTATGAGTTGATTATTTCTCGGTTAACTAGGCAGAACTTCTCTGCTCTCTTCCATAGATAATTTAGAAAACACTGGATTTGAATAAGCATATTCCAATATGCCTATTAACTGGCGAACATTGATCCCGTCATCAGAACTAACTGCTTATGCACTCTCCCTTCACTATGGAGGAACCCACTGGTTGTCGATTCCAAATGTAGGAGTGTTTTTAGAAAATTGAGTGTATTAGGTTAAATTTTAGCGCCTTCTGAAACTATGCCCTGGAGAAACAGAAAATGAATCTTAACTGCCTGAAGAGAAATATCCGTGAACCTTTTGGCCATTTCAACAGAAACTTTGCGTCTTACACTGGATTGGTTGCTTTTACTGTGAACAAAAACAATTACTAATGAATGCATGAATGCAGACTGTTCTAGAATGATAAAAGTAGGTAAGAGAGAAGGGTGGGCGTGTGTGCACCCATGCATTCCAGGGTATTTTCCCTAAGATTACAGGAAGACATCTCTAGAAATGACTCTTTTCCCCATAAACTGTTATGAAACTGAGCACAAGACTAGGTAATTTTTGCTGAAAACCACAAAATTTAATTTGCTGGAAACCGAAAGCAGGACCTTTTTTCTTTGTTCAAATAATTCTTTGTCCACCATCAGAGTGCAGAAATGAACAGCGTTTGAGGGCATAGGTAAGAACCTTCTCTTAACATTTCTGCTGAAAAGATAGTCATTTGTGGAAGCTGCTTTTTTAAAATGTGCTTAAAAATATGCCCTTGTAATGTCCTAATTACTTTTTTCTAATTTAACCTTTTTCTTTGCTTTATCAGATGCATTAAAATTTAAAGTGTCTATATTGCAAAAGATATAATTTTGTAGGATCTGAAAAGGCAGAAGAATATAAAAGGCTGTAAAAAGGAAAACTTTGGTTTTTCAAGTTATGGAATATTATCCAAGTCTGGCTTTGATTAAGGCTGCCAGTTTTCTAGGAATTGTGGTTTTTGTCAAATGCATGCGGAAGACACTGATTGGGGTTCTGGTTGGAGCTCTGGTTTGCTTTTAGAAAACTGCAGAAACGTTCTTTGATGTCATTTGTGCAAATGTATTAACACATCAGGGAAAGGGTCAGTGAGCGTGTGCTTCTATGCTGGGTGTCCATTATAGCCCATTACTGCCGAACATAAAGGCCTGAACAGTTTAACTGTTTATGAACAACCATAATACAGGTTTGGCTTTTTTTTTTTTCTTACACTGCCTTCTCTAAACATTGTGGGTTGCACCTAAGCCTTCTTGTGTTTATATTGAACAGACTCTTTTTTTTGTGGGTAGCATGGGGATTATTTTCATCTCTCCTCTGTGTTTTAATACACGTTTTTGCATTCTTGGGCAATGTCAAGACTGTTCTTTCATTTCCAGCAGTTAATAAATATAGCCAATTGTGTAATGACACTTCTCTTGCAGCGTGATCGGCAAAAAAGGTTTGGCACGCAAATATGTCACTGGTTATGTTTATTGCCAGCTTGGTTACAGAGCTAACTTTCTGTCTTGCCCATCCTCTAATTTTGTATTTGATCTTATAGATACGGTCCGAGAACTCCTGTGTCTGATGACGCAGAGTAAGTTGTCTTGTGTTTGTAGGAATCCATTAATGACTAGCTTAAACTGCATGCTTCCCATACTTACCACTAATTGAAATGCAATTAATGCAACAGTGAATGGAGTAGCTAACAGACTCACGCAACCTCAGAAAAGCACTTGAAGTTGGAATGCAGAACATATGTTCTGTGCAGGAGAGATGAATGAAAGAGTAACTCGAGCATGATTCTAATCCACAGCTGCTGCTTAAACTTAGCATTTGCTTTTCATAGACATGGCATGGGGGGCTGGTCTTACGGTCTGGATATTGGTACCCGTTCTGAACCACAGAATTATTCTGCATTTTGCATTTAATTCTTGATATGTTAGGGCTTGGAATTAACAATGAAGCAAGTCATTCTCATGGCCCTGTTTTTTGAGCTAAGAAAACAAATTCTGAACCACTAATTATAGATTCAGAAGCCCAAGTTCCTCCCAGGTTGGAGTAATATAAACTGTGGGATGCTGAAGACCAGAACATTGGGGCTGCACTCAAGTTCTGGAGCATAGCAAGGGGTCAAGATGTCAAACATGACTTGAGCTTCCTCTCCTGCTCCTTCGTTTCCACTCCTCTCAGAGGTTCATTCTCTACCTCCACCTCACATCCAGATTTGAGAAGAAGCCAACACTCTCCCATCTGTGACCACGTGAACCCTATTTCAAAAATGGATTTCCCATCTTCAGAGCATTCTGAAGCAGATATCCAAAGAAAACGTTTTCTTGGCACAATACTGGCTTTCTCAGAGTTGAATAAATCTGTGCTTTGAGAAACCTAATTAATATCTGCAATAGCAGTGGCCCTGCTGAGCCTGATGTCTCTGGGAGGACCTGTGATGATGGGAGTCTAGGTTATCAGAAGAGCACACACTGCTCTAAGACATTTAAGTCACCAAGTGAGGAGTCTAAATAAAGGTGAAAACACAAAATCATTATCACCGATGTCAAGGAGATTAGGCCCCCAGATTACTGTTTCCAGTACGTTTTCCATGTCTGTGTTCAAGATCAGCTTAGTTTGTCCTAGCGCTAAGCAGGCAGCCTGGGGTGTCAGGATATGTTCCCAGTGTGCTGTCTCTGATGGCTTTGTGGCCTGACGTGTAGCACAGTCATGTCTCAAAACCAAGTTCCCCCTGAGCTTGAAGGACTGCATGGGGTTAAGTGGTCTATAAAGTTGAGCTCTGGTTATTACATTGAAAATCTGCACTGGCAATATTTAACATGCACTGAAAGGAAGATTATCTAAGATGGATAGGCAAAATGCTACTTTGATTTGGTTCACAAAAACATTTTGATGGGATGGATTTATTCTTCATCAGTGCAAGGCCACCGTGCGGTTGGCCTGAGACGGATCTCTGGGAAGTCCCAAAGGTGGAAGAAAGGGAGCCACAGTAAAGAGGTTTGAATCTTGCCTGCACCTTGAGTATGAAACCTCACCCGTGGGAAAAGTGAGTGATTTTTTTCAGTGTGGTAGAGATGGTGACACCCTTCTCTGCCCTAAATTTACAAAAAGCAGCCTCATGAGCTAAGAAGAGTAAGAGGAACTTCTTTTCCAGAGGTTTCATCTGGGAGTACCCAAAGGGCCGAGTTTCCTTCTTGCAAGTAGACACAACTTACATGAAGCCGTGTGGGGCACAAAATGCAAAGTTTATTTTGGGAGCTTAATTTTCAAATAGATATTTACTATATGTTTAGTTTATTCCCCCACTCTCTCCCTTTCTCAGAATCTTTAAGGGCAATTATTGGCACAGACTTTATTTATTCAGAACTGGCACATTCTTAAAATACAGTCCAATCAAAAAAAGATGTGCCCTTTAAGGAAAATGCAGGTCAGGGGCAGACCTACCACACAGGCAAACAGAGATTTCCGCCTCCCAGCAAGCCAAAAATGTTTCCGTAGATACAGTTTCACCTTCTTGCCTTTTCTTCACGTGCACGCTCCTCCAGTCCCAAGGCTCTCCCCACCAACAGAGCCTGTGCACAGTGAGAGCTAGAGGCTGTTTTATTCCCAATTCCTTCACCTTCGACCTGGCCCTAAAACAATTTCCAGGCTCCAGTGATTTCGTCTTGGCCCTCAAAAATGTCACCACCATGGAGACTCTGGGGCGCTGCTCCGGGGACCCATGTCCCAACAGCACAAGGCATGGGCTGAGAGCAGATGTTTACGTGTAAGTGACATTAACAATCTGGAGCCTGGGCTCCTCAAGGATCCCCTACCCTGCCCCTAAACACACACTTCTTCATTTCGGAGGCTGAGTCCAATCTCTGAAGCGAGGGACATTTTCTGAATGGTGACTCAGCCCATTTTCTGTCTAGTATTATCAATTTTCAACTTGCCTAGTTCCTTTTCTTGAAATGGCATAAAGACATGGCTCACAGTTCAGTTAGTTCTTTTTTGGTCAGGTTGCTGGAATTTCTTTAAAACAAAACAACTCTGGGGAAAATTGTACTTCCGGTATATGAGAGGGCAAAGCAGAGTTTCTCTTTTTATTTCACTAATCAGCCTTTGGCCACTTTTGGGCTGGAGTCATTAGAACTTCATGGTGGGAACAGAGATAGGACCCCAGGACAGAAGAAAGGCAGTTCTCAAGGCCTTGTTCCTGTTCTTCTCTGAGTGATGTAACCAAATCCCAAATCTTGGAGAAGACTGCCATTTTTTTCCCCTGGGGTTCCAGAAGAAGAATGAAAGGAATTTTTATCCATGATGTTTTTAAACAAACAATCCCACAAAACCATGAAGTTAGGCTTTTCTACCTGCCTCTGCAAATTTCCAAATCTTTCTTAAACAACCTTAATAAAGAGTCTAAAATAAATGAAAAATCACGGTTCCCCTGCCCCCCTCCCCCCCCACTTGGAGGACTGCAGTTTATCTTTCTAGAAGACATAGCTGCCATGTTCAGCACTATCCACACGTATATAGAGGCAGCTCCCCATGGTGGCTGGTCTTCTCTATGCCAAAGAGGCCTCAGGTAAAAGTCCTTCTATGCAGAATATTTGAATACTCTTGGGGAAGACAGATTGCAAGTACAATCTTCAGTTTATCTTTCTTAGGTCAGACTTAAATAGTCCAACACCTTGAGAGAAGGAAGATCCACCCAAGAGATCCATGCAGTTCATTTTGAATGCATCAGAATGAAGGGGGGCAGCCATTGCACTGAGGATCTATCTTCCCCTTCCAGAAAGGCTGTCTGCTCAGGACCCCACTGGCACCCAGGAATGTCGCTGTGTGCCCATGGGGAGAGCTATTTGGGACATCGCCGATGTCTAGAATTAAGCAGTGTCTAAGTGCATGGCTTTTTTTCCCTTTGTGTTAAGCTGGCTTCAAAAATGGTCTATCATAGTCTTCTGTTCTTAGAGTTTAACAGTGAACTTCCATTTCTTGATTTGGGACTGTGTAACCCACTTGGTCCCAGAGCTCATTTCTTTGAGAGGAGAAAAAAAGAGAGGATTTTGCTTTGGTTTTTATTTCTGTTTTCATCTTGCTGCTTCAGCTTTTGCTGTAACAAAGGTCTGTGTAAGCACCATAGAAGAGGCCCTATGGTCTTACCCAACATTTAATAAGCTCCTATAGGACATATAAGTAATCTGTACAGCCTAAGGGCTTAAAAAATTGCTTTCCCTGTGATTTATCCCATAAAAGAGTAAATTCAGAAGTATCCTGACAAAAATAAGGTAGAATGCTTGTGAGAATATTAAGATACAAAGTATGTACTGGCTTATGTATTTTATTCCTTAATCTTATGATAAAATAGCTTATTTTCTTGATTCCGAGATGCTATCGACATTTTTACAGGAAATAGAAATAACCACATCAAATGTAGGAGTCACTAATGCATAGTTCTTGGGTGCATCCACAATTCATTAACTTCAGTATGAAAAGTTAGGTGTCTTAGACTTGAGGCTGGATGACTTTTTTTAAAGGTGGAGAAATTGCCTTAATGTAAAAAGCCCGTAAGACAGCTCGTTACACAAGCCTTTTCTGTAATAAAGTTTTGCTTCATGGAATGCCACCCTCTTTGCCCATAAATTCTCTCCGCATTCTACCTTCTAATTCTCCTCATTTTGTTTCCTACTACATTTCCAAACGAGGAAAGCCCAGAGCTCCAAATACCTTTTTCTAGGTCTTATGTAAACATGTTTGGCACCTACGTATAAAATTACATTGACTTGCTGCAGCCGCCCCTGAACGCAAAGACGGTCCCATTTCGGCTTTGGCGGCAAAAGGAGAAGAGGTGGGGGTGCTAGCATGCCGGCTGCCGGCTGGGGGATCGCTGGGGGAATCACAACACGCCGCATCGCGCTGCTGTCTTGAGCTGCACAGGGAAAGGGGCCGTTTTTTGCCAGCGCGGTAGCGCCCCCGCGCGGTAGAACGCGCAGTGTACATCCCGGGCACCAGTCCATTTTTGTCTCTTCTCTCTCCACACTCAGGAGCACGAGTATGTTTGACATGCGGTGTGAGGAGGAGGCCTCGGTGCAGCCACACAGCAGAGCCCGCCAGGAGCAGCTGCAGCTGATAAATAACCAGCTGCGGGAAGAGGACGACAAATGGCAAGATGTGAGTGCCGGTCAAGGCCACGGGCAGCGGGGAGGCTGCCCCAGACCATGGGTTAGAGCCCCCTTGGAGCAGGATGTCAGGTGGGGTGCGGAGACTTGGACTTGAAAGCCAGGCAGAGAACGCAGCCCCTATGGAATTTCAAAGAGGGACACAGGAGGTGTGGGAATTAAAGGAATATGGCAATATGAAAGGTGACGAGTGAAGGACACAGACATGTATTGGGCTAGTCCCCCCCCCGAAGGTTGGCCACAAAGGGAGGGGGGTTACAGGAGGGAGGCACCTGGCATGGGATGTAGAATTGAAGATGCACTGTCTTTCAAGATGGTACAGTGAAATGGATAATGCTGCTGCTCTTGGCAATGGTAGTCGTCAACGTCGAAAGCGTATACCAGTCACACTGTTCTAACTGCCTTGCATGAAGGCTTCCTCACGTTTTCCATAGTAACTCAGTGAACTGGCAACTAGCATTGTCTTCCATTCCACAGATGAGTCCTCAGAACAGTTAAGTAACTTGCTCAAAGTCCCACAGCTGATGAGTGAGGGAGCCCGGATGAGAACCAGGGAAGAGCCAGTGCAAGAGAAGAGCTGGGAGATGGGGATGATGGGAGGGAGAATGGATTCTTCTGTGTGGTCCTCACAGAGCTCTCTGAGGTAGCCCTTGCAGATTTGACTATACAATTGGTCAGAAAAGTTTAAGTCTATAAAATGTATTAAGAATCAGGTCCTCGCTATGTAGCTGGCAACTTCTAAGCACTATGTCATTTCATGCTTGCAATAGGCTGGTAAGGGTACCTGTCATTGTTATCCTTATTTTAGGGATCAGGAAACTGAGGTGTAGAGAGGTTGACAAATGTGCGTGAGATCCCAAAGCACGGAGGAGGTAGGGCCGAGATTCTCTCCCAGAAATCATTATTTCTGCCTTTTGTTCCCTCCCTGAGGAAATTATGTCGATCTGTGGTTGACTCCTACCATTCTGTTGTCATCAAGTCCATTCACAATGTGCAGGTCATAAATCGGAAGAAATGAAGTTTCTTATGGTACCCCGTGAAGCAATGTTTTAAAATTCAGCAGGTGACATGAAATATGACTGTGTAGTTCGTATCCATGTTTAAATGAGGGTGCTGGCCTGCTGTGGGTAATGTGGCTATATGGGAAAGTTCCCTGCCTTTGAGGCATCCCTGTTCCCACCAGACTTACACCGACTTGAGTAGGCGTGGCCTCACATCGTGCTGGGCCCAGGGTCAGCGCCCACTAGTCTCTGCAGAGTAGAAATGGAATTGTGTGCAAGCCTGTAGAATTATGTTGTGCCAACCCTGTACCCTCCACCCTCCCTAGGACCTGGCTCGTTGGAAGAGCCGTAGAAGAAGTGCTTCTCAGGACTTAATCAAGAAAGAGGAAGAAAGGAAGAAAATGGAGAAGTTACTGGCTGGAGAGGATGGAACAAGTGAACGAAGGAAAAGCATCAAAACCTACAGAGAAATTGTTCAAGAAAAGTGAGTCCTTTCTGTTGTTGTTTTTCTTTTTTTAACATGTGCAATGATATGTAGATGTGCTTTCTCTAAAAATTGTTGGTTATCACAAAGGCTCTCATGCCAGTATTACACGCTCCCTGGGTTCCTCCTTTAGCTCAGCCCTGGCTCCAACCAGGGTCTTCTTTGCGATTTTTGTGACTGTTGACCCTGTGCTTGCTTCCCCTCCCTTGTCCATCCTTTAGAGAGCGGAGAGAGAGGGAGTTGCATGAGGCCTATAAGAATGCACGATCCCAGGAGGAGGCAGAAGGGATCCTTCAACAGTACATCGAGAGGTTCACCATCAGCGAGGCTGTTCTCGAACGCTTAGAGATGCCAAAAATTCTGGAAAGAAGCCATTCCACAGAGCCAAATTTAACCCCATTCCTGAATGACCCTAGCCCCATGAAGTACCTGCGGCGACAGTCACTGCCCCCACCCAAATTCACTGCCACTGTGGAGACCACCATCGCTCGGACCAGCGTCCTGGATACCAGCATGGCAGCAGGCAGCGGGTCTCCAAGCAAAACTGTCACCCCCAAAGCAGTGCCTATGCTGACACCCAAGCCTTACTCCCAGCCCAAAAACTCTCAAGAGGTTCTGAAGACCTTTAAGGTAGGATGCATTCCTTAAGAGGCAAACCAAAACCGAACCCCAGGTAATTAGTGGAAAGAAGCATCTGGCCTCAAGAAGATGTGGTCCTGTTTATCAAACAAGCAAAACGTATTACCGTTTAGACTGAAGTTTATGTCTCAGGAGATTCAGTTTGCAGGTACTTAAAGGAATCAGGGGTATTTCCCAGTTTGATATAATGGTGGTCTCTCTGCGGTAGTGATCACCAACCTTGAATTTAGTAAAACCCTGGGGATCTGTGACTCTGTGG
Source organism: Spilogale gracilis (assembly GCA_004023965.1). Classification (NCBI taxonomy): domain Eukaryota; kingdom Metazoa; phylum Chordata; class Mammalia; order Carnivora; family Mephitidae; genus Spilogale; species Spilogale gracilis. The sequence continues at coordinate 96,658 of PITA01000980.1, forward strand.
AGGTATAGCAGAGTCCTCCAGACAAAATGGTCATTGCCTTTGGTTTAAGTAGAAGTATATGCAGCTCCCTCTTCTTTTTAAAGAATTTAACTTCATATCCAAAAAGATGCTATAATTACAAAAAAAATAATACAAGGGATACATAGGAGCATGGGATGTACTTGATTCCCAGATGAGACAGGGTTTTAAAAATATTTTTTAAGGGGAAAGAAACTAGGTTGTTTCCTACCAATGAATATGTGGAGTAATATTCTAGAACCAAAGAACCTGTGACAATCAAACCTCTTTTCGCTTCCTCAGATTCCAGTGTTTTCCCTCACATCATGAGGAAGCACTCATTCTTTTGCTTAAGCTCTTTTGACTACAAAGAAAAATCAGTTCTCATTGTCCCTGCACGCCACATGGGTGCTTAATAGAAGACACAGGTGGAATTCATCAGCAGGAGACACGGGCACATGACTATAAAGAAAGTTTGCTTGGCTAAACTAATTGAACAATGTGATGTCATGTATCTTCCTATTGAATTTCAGAGGAAACCAAACTGTATGTAAACCTTCGGATTAAGTAACTCGGAATGGATCTTAAAAGTCTGTGCCCTAGGCTCCGATAGAACAAAAGAAGTGTCCTGGATGTCTCATCTGGGTTGAATTGAGATACGTGTCCCTCGAAGGCCTGGGGCTGTGTCTTTGTTGTTCACAGCTTTATCCCGGGAGCCTGACATTGGTGCCCAGGCCATAGTAGGTGCAATATTCTTATTGAATATATACATGATTTTTTTCCTGAGAAAATGAGCTATTCATCATGCCAGCTCAGACACAGATGAGGATGTCCCCAGACATGCTTGGCATCCCACCTAGTATGGCACCAACTCTCCTTCACCTAGGGCCCATGACGTCTCAAGACGCTTCTGTAATGTTTCATGGAGGAAGGTTTGATGTTGAGGTGGCCCACAGTGCGGGTAGGGAATATATTTCCTTAACTTGGTATCCAAGGCATCTGATCATGTAATCCAGATGCCCACTTCCCCTCCTTTATATGAATAGTGCAAGGTGATCATTTAAACGGATTATGACAGATGACTTGATGGCAAAGATTTGTCCCCAAGGAAACCCTGCCTCTCACTGTTGTGGCCAGAACAGTGTGAAAGGCCTCAGCAAGAGCGTTCATGGAGGGAGACGGAGAAGAGCCTGAGTAGAGAGATCTTCTTAGAGCTGGGGTTCACTTCTGACCACTAATGAGCCCTTGACTCATTACAGGTGTTGATGGCTATTAGCCCCATTCACAGCCCCACCGCAGAGTGGGTGGACCCCATTATGATCAAAGGAAGTCTGTGGAAAGTGGTCACTATACAATGCCAGGACAGAAGCGAAGAGGGATTGTGTGTGTGTGTGTGTGTTTTCTCATGAGGAGGACAGTAGGGTGAGGGAGACCGAATATAGACTTTCCCAGGACAACAAAATTAAAAGGAAAGGAAAATCAAATGAATAGTTTAGGGCAGTGTCTTTCTCTCTCTTTCTTTTTAAGATTTTGTTTCTTTCTTAGAGAGAGAGCATGAACAGTGGCGAGAGGTAGAAGCATCTAGCCCTTCCCCACCCCCAGGGAGCCTGACGTGGGGTTTGATCCCAGGACCCTGGGACCGTGACCTGAACTGAAGATAGATGCTTGACCAACTGAGCCACCCAGGCGCCCTAAGGCAATGAGAACTGTTACCTGTTGCTGGGTTATGAAATCAGTTCAGTGGTTTGGTATCAGGATTTTTAAAAATAAAAGTAAAATACAAGGGAAAAAAAAGTCTGGTACATCACACATAGTCAAAGTAAACACTATTTGCAAAACTCCTGTTTTAGCTATTTTTATGTGGGTGTGCTCAGTTGTGATTTAAGTTTCTTATGGCTCACAGACAATAAATTATGTAAGCCACTGGCTTAAGGTAAATAAGCTATAACTAATATCTGGCCTTTCATGATTCCTTTTGAAGGAGATTAGAAAGTCTCGTAAGAATAATAGCTAATATTTATATACATAAAATGTGCCAGATGCTCTTCTAAACTCTGTACATATGTTAATCCATAAAATCCTCTCAACAGCACTATGGGGGAGATGCGGTTATTATAAACTTGGTAGATGGAGACACTGAACACAGAGGATAAGACACTTGTTGAAGATTATGTGGTCTTTAAATGGTAAAGCCACGATTGAATCTGAAGCTGTCTGACGGCAGCACTTCCTCCCATTACCACCGTGTACATTACCTCAGACTTCAAGACAGAGAGTTCTAGATGCCGTTCACTAAGCCAGACTAACTCACCACCCTCTCTACTCCTTCCTTCTTGCTTCTACCACCTTCCCCAGATTCGGTACAAAACAAAAATATTTTAATGTGTATGGTCTTTTGTTCTTGAAAAAAAATGGGATTGGAAAATGAACTAGAAATGGGGATTTACTGTGATACAGCATAGCATCAGGCCAGAGACCCTCATGTTAGCTTGCAAAAAAAATGTACCCATTGTCCCCTTATCACAGGATAAGCTGTAAAAGATTCCTGATCTGAGGTGGGTTCTACCTAATTTGTAGGCTAACCAGAAAAAAAAAATCTCAAAATTGTGGCATAGCATTCAGAATTTAAGTGAAGTACTACAACCCAAGTATATGGTGTATATTTATACTTAACATTCCTTGATTTTCTACACTTTATTTTTTTATTTTATTTAAAATTAATTAACATATAATATGTAATTAGTTTCAGAGGCTACACTTTAAAATAAGAGCCCACCCCGAGTAAGGCGAACTTGAAGTTTAATCCAAAGTGAAGGGGACTGAGAAGATAGATGGCCTTTTATTTATTTTTTATTTTTTTTAAAGATTTTATTTATTTATTTGAGGGAGAGAGAATGAGTGAGAGAGAGCATGAGAGGGGAGAAGCTGAGGGAGAAGCAGACTCCCCGCAGAGCTGGGAGCCCGATGTGGCACTCGATCCCGGGATTCCAGGATCATGACCTGAGCTGAAGGCAGTGGCTTAACCAACTGAGCCACCCAGGCGCCCCGATTGACAACCTTATAAAGAGGTGCTCAGAGAGATCAGTATAGGAGCCTTCATTTCTAGAACCGATGGAAGCATACAAGAGACCTTACTTTTTGCTGGACTATGATTAATAAATGACAGTGTTTTACTGTAATTCTAAATGTGTTATTTCATCATTATAGTCTTCCATTGGGAAATAGCATGTGTTTTTTGTTCCTTGTGTTTCTTATAGGTAGATGGGAAAGTCAGCGTGAATGGAGAAACAGTTCATGGTGACAACACGGAGAAGGAAAAAGAATGTCCCACGGTGGCGCCTGCCCCCTCATTAACCAAGTCCCAGGTGTTTGAAGGTGTGGCCAGCGTGCCCGGGTCCCCAGTGGAGCTCAGACAAGGCAGCAGTAGTGTGGAGATCAGCATAAAGAAGCCACATTCTGTTGCCCAAGAACTAAGAGTAAGAACACATTTTTCTTTTCCTTTTGGGTTTAATTCTACTGTGAAAGAATCTGTTTTTAAAAATAAGTAGGTCTTGATAACCGTCATCCTGTCTCTGAGGGTATATTATTTTGCTAAGGCTGCCATGACAAAGCACCCCCAACGGAATGGCTTAAACATCAGAAGTTAATTGTCTCATAGCTGTACTGGCGAGACGTCCAAAATCAAGGTACTGGCAGGGTTGGTTCCTTCTGTTGGCTGTGAGGGAGACTGTTCCACATCTCTCCGCTAGTTTGTGGTGGTTTGCTAGAAATCCCTGGTATTCCTTGAGTTGTAGAAGCCTGCCCCTGCTCTCTGCCTCCTTCTTCATGTGGCGTTTCATCTGTGTACTTGTCTGTGTCCAAGTCTACCCTTTTTGTAAGGACACTGGTCATCCTGGATTTGGGGCCTATTCCACTGCAGTATGGCTGAACCTAATGGGACCCATTATACCTGCAATGATACTATTTCCAAGGAAGGTCCCATTCCAAAGTACTAGGAGTTAGGACTTCGACATATGAATTTGGGGTGCTATGGGGAGACACAGTTCAACCCTAACAGTGGGGTATAATAGAAGTTATATTATCACTTATGGATAAGAGAAATTTCTTCTTGTCTTCACATTCTTGGTATCTTGTGTTATAGAAAAGTAAATATGTCTGTAAAATACTTTTCTCCCCTCCTGTTTGTTCCCCATCAGACTTGTTAGTACACTGTAAAAATGACTGGTGCCCTAAGAACCTGGCTTTCCATCTTTGACAATATGTATAAAAGAGTATCTATCTTACCAGCTTAAAAACAAACAAACAGACCAAAAAAAACTCCAAAACATTAAAAGCAATAAAATGTTTTCTTAGCTTAGCCCCTTAAATTCAGAACAATTGGAAGCAACTATTGAATAGTGAAGCTGAAAAATGTAGGGTGATTCAACAGCAGCAGAAGAGAAAACTCAATATTCTATTCTCTTTGCTGATTTGGAATGTAAAACAGAGTCAGGAAGATTACATTTTCTCAGCTCTCTCACTGGAAGGGCTCATGCTGGTTTTGCGGCTCAGACCCAAACTTTCATGGCCACAGACACAGCCCAGGTTTTCAGATACAAGCTAGACTCCGCACAATCTCGTTCATCCTCACCAGACGCTGATTTCTGCAGTTTTCATTGATAGTGTTTGGGTTGGATTACAAAGGATGGGGGAAGCTGTCGTGATTTTACCCCCAGACACTAGGAAGGTTTGACCCGGAAGGGAATTTGTCTTCTGGCTCCAACACTGAGTTAGAAGACCCAGCTAGCTAAACTCACCAGCGGACTGGATCTTATTTTTCTTATCTCTGGAGATACCTTCTTATCTCTTATCTTTTTTCCTAATTGTAGTATAATTGACATTTCATATCCTATTAATTTCAGGTGTACATCATAGTGATTCAATACTTTTACACATTACAAATGATCCCCACAATAAGTCTATTAGTTACCATCTACCACCGTACAAAGTTATTACAGTATTACTGACTGTATTCCCTATCTGTACATTATAGCTTTATGACTTATTTATTTTACAACTGGGAATTTGTATATCTTTATTCCATTAAATTATTTATTTTGCCTGTCCCCAAACCCCACCCCACTCTGGTATCGAACAGTTTGTTTCCATTATCTATGAGTCTGTTTTGTTTTTCCCTTGTTTTGTTTTTTAGATTCCACATAACAGTATTTGTCTCTCTCTGCCTGACCTATTTTGCTTAGCATAATTCCCTCTAGATCTACCCATGTTGTCACAAATGCCAAGATCTCCTTTCTCATGGCTAAGTGATATTCCATTGTATATATGTACCATCTTATTTATCCATTCATCTGTCAATGGACACTTAGTTGTCCATTGTCACATATCTTGGCTATAGTAGATAATGCTGCAATGAACACAGGGATGCATATATCTCTCTGAATTGGTGTTTTCTTCTCTTTAGATAAATATTCAGAAGTGGAATTGTTAGACCATATGGAGGTTCTACTTTTAATTTTTGAAGAACCTCCATCTTGTTTTCCATGGTTGTTGCACCATTTATATTTCCATCAACAGTACACAAAAATTTCCTTTTCTCTACATCTTTGCCAGCTCTTATTTTCTGTCTTTTTGATAGTAGTCAATCTGACAGGTGTGAAGTGATGTCCTTATTATGATTTTGATTTGCATTTCTCTGATGATGAGTGATGGTGAGCATCTTTTCATGTGCCTGTTGGCCATCTGCATGTCTTCTTCGGAAGAGTATCTATTCAACTCCTCTGACCATTTTTAAATCAGTTTGGTTTTTTTGATATTAAGTTGTATAAATTCTTTATACATTTCAGATATTAACCCCATATCAGATGTATGACTTACGAATATCTTCTCCCATTCAGGCCTTTTCATTTGTCGATGGCTTCCTTTGCTGTACAAAAACTTTTCGGTTTGATGTAATCCTGTTTTTTCAATTTTAGCTTTTGTTACCCTAGCCTGAGGAGACTGGTTCAAACAAATACTGCTAAGACAAATGTCAAAGAATTTACTGCCTGTAATTGCTTCTAAGTATTTTATGGTTTTTGGTATTATATTTAAGCCCCTAATCCATTTTGAATTAATTTTTGTATATGGTGTCAGATAATGGTCCAGTTTCATTCTGGGATTTGTCTTTTGAAAAATAAAATGTGTTTTCTCAGAGGAACTGAGAGGATCTAATTCTTCTTCACAGTGCTCAAGGCCTATGAAAGAGTTTCAAAGGGGAATAAACCAAAATAATTTCCTCACCATGGTAACATATTTACTGGTCTCCAGGAGCAAAGTTTTAGTGATACAGGCAAATGCTGAGTCTCTCAATATGGAATTTAATTTCACTTTTCATTTGCATAAATGTTATCATCTCTGAAGAGTTTTTACTAATTACCATAAGATGAAATATTGGGTTTTGCTACTAGCATGAGAACTTTACTGGTAGGGTCAACATATGCTCTTCATTTTAAATTAGAAGTTTCTATAACTAGTTAGATATTTCAGTGGTAGAATTGCTTTTCTGGTACAGTTAGTAATTCTGTTCTTATTTGTCTTTTGCCAGATTTAATGATAAGCATTTCTTAAGTTCCCTTTTCAATACCTTTCCATGACTCATTTTGACTACTAGGGTCACAGGCCCTTTGCACGTACTGTTGAGCATAGCTCTTTCTCATTATACCTTTAAAAAGCAATAGTGTTGGTGCCGTGCTGTGCCACAACACTTGCCACATAATAGAGGTACACAGGGCTTACTCAGGCCCAGCAGATTAATTATAACAAATCCTGAGGCCTCTGCTATCAGGCACATGTCTACTTTCTGTCTCTCACCAGTTCTGTCTTCTGACCATTTTGTTAAGTTTGGGGGAAACCCTCCCCTTAAATGAATAGATTTTATTCCTGACAGAAGTAAAGAGACTAGATGGTATAATGCCTGAACTTCCTAAACCAACTATTTAATCTCTCTTGTTTTAAGTTTTTAACCTTTGGGAAAAAAGCTTTACCTGTGGAATTAAGCAAAAGACTCCTGAAACAGAAGAAAAGGAAGTTGGTTTGTTTTTAGAGCAGTATAGCCTCCCTTTAAAAATATACCCATTCTAGGGCTGCCTGGGTGGCTCAGTTGGTTAAGCATCTGCCTTTGGCTCAGGTCATGTTCCCAGGGTGCTGGGATCGGGCCCCGCATCAGGCTTCCTGCTTGGTGGGAGGCCTGCTTCTCCCTCTCCTACTCCCACTGCTTGTGTTCCCTCTCTTGCTGTGTTTCTCTCTGTCAAATAAGTAAATAAAATCTTAAATATATATATATGTATATATATATATACCCATTCTTGATAATAATTCATATTCTTATTTTTACAATGAACAAATTTAAAAAAAAATAGCCTGTTCTCTTTTTAATGACAGGTGTTTTCCGCTTTAATAGTAATTAAACTCCCTAAAGGCCAAGAGAAGATGGATTGAAATATTTCACATTGATTGCATATCCCCAAAACTATCTTGTTTGAAGAGAAGCAAAATTAGATGATCTGAAAGAAATCGTCTTACTTCAGAAATGTATACAGTAAAACAAGAAAAACTCCCAACAAAAAGTAGCCTAGTGGACTTTCTTCCCCTGAACCAGTCTGATCCTGGACAGTCTCAAGATGTAGATCCAAACTCTGGGAAAAACCCGGGAGTCTCTTCCTTTATATATCTTTTACTTGAAAAAACTATCTAGTCTTGGGGCTTCTGGGTGGCATAGTCAGTTAAGCATCTGACTCTTGATTTCCGCTCAGGTCGTGATCTCAGGGTCATGAGATGGAGCCCCACGTCAGGCTTCGTACTCAGTGTGGAGTCGGCTTGAGATTCTTTCTCTTTCTCCCTCTGCCCTGCCTCTCTCAGATAAATAAATCTTTTTTTCTTTTTTTTTTTTTTTAAGATTTCATTTATTTATTTGGCAGAGAGAAACACAGCTAGAGAGGAACATAAGCCGGGGGAGTGAGAGAGGGAGAAGCAGACTTCCCGCCAAGCAGGGAGCCCGATGTGGGGCTCCATCCCGGGTCTCCGGGATCATGACCTGAACTGAAGGCAGTCGCTTAACCAACTGAGCCACCCAGGTGGGAAGCCTGCTTCTCCCTCTTTCACTCCCTCTGCTATGTTTCTTTATCTGTGTTTTTCCCTGTCAAATAAATAAAATCTTTTAAAAAAATTTTTAAAAAAAGAAAAGAAAGAAAAACTTCCAAGTTTGGAGTCATTTCTAGTTTAGAAGCCATAGTGGTTCTGAATAGGACATAGACTTTACGCACCCTGGCTCTAGTACTTCAGGCTCTTGACTCAACTACAGACCCTACAGCAGGGGCTCGGACAGTATTTTCTTGGTAGATGACTACCTGTATATATCAGTTAGATTATAAGCCAAGAGGTTAGCTCTGCTACACAAAACGTTGGCTCATTATTGAAACGATCTTCATACTCACAACTTAGGACACCAAAAGTTTTCCATTCCGAATGTGTTATCCTAAGAGTTATTAGATGTTTTTCAAAACATCTCTTCTCCCAATAAACCAACTCTTCATGCCACTTCCTTCCCCGTATTCCAATAAAAGGATTTTCTTGACTATGTTACAGCCAGTGTATTCCTGTTGAAGTGGTGGAATTAAGCGGCCATGGCAAAATAGGGGGACCAGCCTAAAACAGGGGGGCTGTGCCTCTGAGCCTCCCCGGACCTGACACCAGCTTGGACTCGATGTGCTGTTTTGTCATTCATTTGTCCTGTTCTGCGGGGCCGTCAAAGGAATAGTGTTCTTTTTAAATGGTGTCTTTCTTCCAAAAATTGCATTCCCAACAGATACACTCTTTACAGAGGAGTCACCTCCCCCACCACCAAAATGTCACAGCCATCCAGGGCGAGCTGGAACTGCTCAAAGGGCACGGCAGCCGTGGGCAGGGCGTTCGTTCAGACCATGTGGCAGGCGGCGGGGGAGGGGGACCGCAAGACTCCAGTCGTGGGGGACAGGCCAAGGTTGGAGTCAGCCTCTAGGGCCAGCACGACCACTTTACTTTTGTGCCATATTATGTCCTCTCTTTCTACCTCCCCCTTCTCATTTAAGTCTCTTGGGACCATTGCTCTCTCACTTTAGAAAGGGATCCTCAATTATTAAGTTAGGCTTGTTATTATTATTGTTATTAGTGCTCTGGTTGTATCCATTGATACCAGCAAACTCCAGATCGTCCTCCGCTGAATCACCTTTAAGGTAATGAAATGGGGACAGCAGTTACCTTGCAGTGATTGCCTGGTAACCGATAAGCCTGAATTAAGGACTACTCTCTGCCCCATTTTTGAAATGGAAAAAAAAAGAAAGAAAATCTCATAAACTTGCTGGGAGGGGAGCTTTCATAAAGCAACCAGAAAAGTGTATAAAATAAAGTTTAATTAAGTGCTAGATAATAGGCTCTGAAGACCAAAGGGATGTAAGATTGCAGATAACAGGTGAGATCATTATAGGTTGGGATTAGCAGGAAAGGTTTTGTGTGGGATGTGGTTTTGAAACTTGACCTTGAGTGTGGGGTTTGCAATGGAATGGAGCAGGTTGTTCCACACTTTGGGAGCAGCAGAAGCAAAGGCTTGGGCAATGGTGAGGAAGCCAGAAGATTCCAAGAGGTGATGGGGTTGACTAGGATGTTACATACTCCAGACAGAGGGATCCTGTCACCCATGGCCCAACCTGGTTATTCCTGAGCTGTTTCCCCACAGAAGCCTAATACTTTTTTGTTTTATTTTGCATTTTAAAATGTTGGCTTCTGTAAGAAAATCATGTCCTAGCACAAATGCAGACTCCTGGAATCCAGGATTAGGAAATAAGTTGGAAGGTCTTCTTGGCTAATGAGGAATTTATCCTGCTTAGTAACCTACAGAGAGATGTTTATGTCTCCTTCAAAGCTAGTCCAGTGTTTTCTTGACCGCTGTGAATTGTATTTGTATTTGAATCTCTTCCTTCCTCTGTGGTACCAAAAACGATCCTTTCCTAATGTACCTAGACTACTCCATGTTATAGGTCAAAATCTAACCCCAACTGAGCCTCAGTTTATATTGAAGACAAAGATGATAATGGTATATGCATCTGAAGGTTAGTGTGAGAATTCCTGTCTAGAGAGCACTTGGCATGACGTCAGACTCACAGACAGGGTGCCCTTGAATTATTTTTAATAGGATCATACAACAGATGGGAGAAAGTGACAATATCGTTTCCAGAAGCCCCCCAAAATGGTAGGCATAAAGTTTCTTAGGTTAAAACAAGATCATCAAAAATCACCGTGTGGCACAGGTGTGGATTTCAAACAAATGGGATGCATTTCTGGTCAGCGTCCAGCTCAGCTGGTCAGTAGTTCCGGCTGTAATTCACTAATTCACAATAGCTTTTTCCAGAAGGTTGATTGCTCTTGCAGATGCTCAATGTGGTGCTTCCTCAGCTCTTTCTCTTCCTCCTGTTGTCCCCTGTTTCCCAAGTCTGGCTTCCCTCTGCCACCTAGACCCTGCTGATTAGCTCCCCCTCCCCAGCTCATCCCAGTGATGTCATGCAGGCTCCCCTGCTGGCCAGCCCCTTCCTCCCAAATCTGTGGCAATCCTCCCTCATTGACTAGGGGCCAAACTTCCCAAGTAGGTTTCTAAACGATTTCATCTGCTTTTCTCAAGCTAAGTAATGAGGTAGATCTATTTTTTTCAACCTTGATAATATCAGCTCTAGGCCTTCCTCTTGAAACTTTACTTATGTTGTCTGATCCAGGAAAACAGACAATCAGATCTTTCTTGAAACATTTCATTTTGCAGTGAGAGCCGGGGGAAGGCATTTGAGTAGGTGCTGTTTTCCTTATGACTGAGACCCACTGCAAATTCCTTTCAGATGTCAAATGTCAACAGGCATTTCCTGAGAAACTGTTTTTCTCCATCTAGAAGTAATTGTTAAATTAAAAGTCATTAAAGATACTTAGATAATGAAGCATTTACAGATGATACATCAGAGACAATTAAAAAAAAAAAAAGGGAAATCAAATCTAGCTCTTCTTACCTAGACCAGAGCCTCACATTGTCGGTTTGAAAAATTTAGGAAAAAAAAAGTCTAAGGAATGGAGAGTCTGATTCTCTGCATTGATTCTCTTTCACCCAGCGAAAGTAGATACTCAGAGGTACAAAAGTGAAAGGGGAAACACAGGCACAGCGTATGTGACCCCCGGGTCATTGGTGCCAAGACATAAATAGACTGATTTTCCAGGCTTCTGTCCAGAGAAGTTATTCGAGACCAAAGCCAGGAAATCACTCAGTCACAGAATAGAAGCTCAGGAAAGGATTTGGCTATCACATCTTCCAACCCATAGAATTTAAATGATCAGGCCAACTTCTTGTCGTTCCTCCTTCCTGGAGACAAGACCACCCAAGCTCTGGTCTCAGGACAGTTCCTGCTCTCCTGCTTTGTCTTTCCAATTGCTTCTCCAGTGTTGCTCTGGGGCCAACCCCCAATGAGATCCTTGTTAGAATGAACAGCCAGATGCTAGGTGGATTTTATGGCTAGACCACATTGCTCTCAGGCCGGGAACTGCCAGCTCCCACCCGTGGTCTCAGGGCTAAATTTGGCAGCAGAGCTAGTTTGGATCACATTCTCAGTCAATGAGAAGCCAGGTCCTGCTTGGGCCCCTGTAACCTGCCTGTGCTCTCACTTAACTCAGGCCCAGGGATCTGTTCTTACTTACTTGTTGTCACTCTTGAGATAGTGTTACCCCTCGGAGAAGGGAAGGCATCTCCCTGTTTAGCTGAAACCAAAGGAAAGCATGGGTCAGAAAGTTGACTTTTCCAGGGAGGCAGGTTTGTTTCAGGCAAATTTCAGAGTCCATCAGGTTAAAACTGCCAATTCTGAACTCATTTCCTTTGAAGTAGTGATGTGAGTACAAAAATAACAAACCTTCAGATGCAGGAGCCAGACATAAGTTAATTAAGCTGTCTTTGGGGATTTCTGTTGATTACATGCACAGTTGACTCTTGAACAATGCGGTCTGAACCACGTGGGCCCACTTATATGTGGACTTTTTCAATAAATACAGTACTATATGTTTGATTCTCTTAGTAACATTTCTTTTCTCTGGCTCTCTTACTATATTTTAAGAATATTGTGGAATACATATAGCACACAAAAATATGTGTTAATCAACTGTTCATGTTATCAGTAGGGTTTCTGGTCATCAATAGACTATTAGTAGTTAGTTTTGAGTAGTCAAAAGTTACACTTGAATTTTTGACAGTGCAGAGGGTCAGCGCCCCTAACCCCACCTTTGTCGAAGGGTCAGCTATAATCTATACATATTGCAGAACACAGAAAAATATAAAATAAATAAATAAATTACATACTGCTCCAGCCACTCAGAAATTGATGCTAAGCTTCTTTTAAAATGTGTATCTTTCTCTTTTTCTCCGTGCATATAAAATATTTTTTAAATGGGCTCATGTTATTCAAATTGGGTCATAGCTTGCTTTTTCTCTTAATTTACCCTGAATATTTTGCTAGCTAATAGCCTGACTTGGGTGACTAGTATGTATTTAAAGTAAGCTTGAGAGTATAAACTCCATAAATAATGCATAGACTATTTGCTTACCTAGCATGGATTGCATAGCTGCTCCATACTGGATACTGTGCTGCGTGCACCCCGGACCCCTTAGACCCTGGCCTGAGGGGAAAGCCCCAAGATGGGGGTGGTGGCTGGCGGCAGTCTGGTCTCAAGCTGCCCTCGGAAGTGGACACTTAGCTATATTGCCTCCTGTTCTGAGAGATTCCAGAGAGTTCTCCTCTTTTGCAGAACAAATGGATGAGCAGTAGAATGGATGACAAAGAAAGGGAATGGAAAAGACTATTTGAATCATTTCAGCAATAACCTGGGAACACTCAGATTCTTATATTGCCTCTGAACAGTCAAAACCTTTAAATACCTGGGGACAGTGGAGAGGTGGTGTGAGTCCCAAACCGGATGACAGAGTGCTGAGGTTACCAGCACTGGGTACAGTTCCCACTTTCCCTGCTTACTAGCCACATAGCCTTCTGGGCCTCAGTTTCCTCACCTATACAAGGAGAATCATCTTGATACATACCTGATAAGCATCAAGTGAGATTATCCATGTCAGATGTTCCAACAGCGCTGACTCCTGGTAATTGCAGCTAAGTATCAAAGGTAGCTACAGTCACTACCCTTTAAAGTATCATTTTAAAGGAAGATAAATAGGGTCATCGGGGAGCTCAGTGTTTGAGTGGTAGGCCATAGAGAAGTGCACTCAGAAATCAGAGAATTCTTGGAAATGGAAATTCTCCATTAGTCATACATAAGTAAAATCTTACTGGAATGTGATGAGCTCGTAAAATAATCCTTAGTGAGTAGTGCTGGAGGATTTTGTCTCCTTCACATTATAAATTATGTCTAAAGGACTTCATGAATTATTCCCTTCATTCCAAGTGGCACACTTTCCACATTTGAATGTATCTAGGTCCGTATGTATTTTACAATCAACAGTGTATCATATTTAACAGTATGTTTTCTTTCTTGGTAGTACCTGAAATAACACAACTTAGAGTTGATGGATCTGGGGTTAATAAACTATACTCATTTCTTTGTTCATTTCTGAAATGGGGAGGCTTTGGCCCAGTTTCTGTAGTTTTTATTTTGTTTCTAGTAATTGGAAACACTCATGTTCTCAAAAGCATTGCTCGTCAATATTTAAAATCTGCAAATTTGTTTTCCAACCTCAGATAGTTTTCTATAATCCAATCAATTTGGGAAACAACCTTAAAAATCAGTGTTTCTTTCTTCTTCTTCTTTTTTTTTTTTTTTTTTTTAGAGATTTTATTTATTTGACAGAGAGAAACACAGCCAGAGGGGGAACACAAGCAAGGGGAGTGAGAGAGGGAGAAGCAGGCTTCCCGCTGAGCAGGGAGCCCGATATGGGGCTCGATCCTGGGTCTCCGGGATCATGACCTGAGCCAAAGGCAGTCGCTTAACCAACTGAGCCACCCAGGCACCCCAAAAAATCAGTGTTTCTGATAGTATTTTATATATGACATCACAAAACAAAAATACTATCACATATTAATATTTCTACATGTGTGGTGGATGAGTATGTCAAATTATGAAATCTAACTTATTCTTTTGTAATGCTGTAATGGTTGATCTTCAATTGCTGCTATTATGTCAGTCATACATCTGACAATGTAAACACACGCACAACATGTACATATAACATATATAATAAAAAAGACTTTGGTTTATTTAACTATTTCTACTCATAAAAGTCTCTTTAAAGGGATTCAACTCAGGGCACCTAGGTGGCTCAATCAGTAGGCTTCTGCCTGCAGCTCAGGTGGTGATCCTGGAGTTCTGGGATCGAGCCCTGCATTGAGTTCCCTGCTCAGTGGGAAGCCTGCTTCTCCCCGTCCTACTCCCCCTGCTGTGTTCCCTCTCTCGCTATGTTTCTCTCTGTCAAATAAATAAAATTTTTTTAAAAAGGGATTCAACTCAGGCTTGTTAATATATTTAAGGTTACAGAATCTATCAAATAATATAAATATATTACTTGTTTCCTGCCTAGAGTTTTAAAAGTATATTTTAATTTAATCTTATGTTCTTCATGGTAATCCTTCACTAGAAAATGCCCATCTAATTTTGAGGAATTCAAAATCACCCCATTCTCCAAAGGAGGAAACACATTTTTGCCACTAGATGCTATTGCAAAATCTTTTAGACGCTTGGAAGACTTGCTGCCTGAAGTTTCTTTGTGCTTTTCTTAAGCTTAGAAAATTTGCAAACAATTATTTATTTTTTACAATGGTTTTTTTCCCAATTTTATTATTGTGGTAAAATACACATAACATAAAATTTACTATCTTAAGCACTTTTATGTGTACATTTGTCTTATTAAGCACATTCATAATGTATAACCATCACTACAATCCATCTCCAGAACTCTTTCCATCTTGCAAAACCAAAATTCTACCCATTAAACAATAACTCCCCACGACCCCCTTCACCTAGATCCTAGCAACAACCATACTCCCTTTTTTATCCTTCCCTTTTCCCCCCCATACCCCAGCCTGTGGTTAGCTGCCACTCTACACTCTGTTACTACAAGTTCGGCTTTTTTAATTTTAATTTTTTAGATTCCACATATAACTGAGATCATGCAATATTTCCCTTTCTGTGTCCAGCTTATTTCACTTAGTGTAAGGTTCTCCAGGTTCATCTGTGTTGCAAATGGCAGGATTTCCTTCTTTCTTATGGCTCAGTAATATTCCACTGTGTGTGTGTGTGTGTGTGTGTGTGTGTGTGTGTGTGTTTAGATAGATAAGAGATAGATATTTATTTGTATATAGATGCAAATTATACATACACCAATGATATATTTGTATATAATAATATTTATATATCATCATATTTATGTATATATTTCATTATACATATAATGTAATATTTATATATCACATTTTTCTTTATCCATTCACCCATCAACCCTTAGGCTGATTCTATATCTTGGCTATTGTGAATAATGCTGCAGTGAACTTGGGAGTGCAGATAGCTCTTTGCAATATTAATTTCATTTTCTCTGGATATCTACCCAGAAGTGAAATTGCTAGATGATATGATAGTTCTATTTTTTTAATTTTTAATTTTTTGAGGATCCTCCACACCGTTTTCCATAATGACTATACCAACCTATATTCCCACCATCAATATACAAGAATTCACTTTTCTCCACATCCTTGACAACACTTGTTACCTTTCACGTTTTAGTAATAGCCATCCCTAACAGATGTGAGATGATAGCTCATTGTGGTTTTGATTTACCCGATAATGAGTGATGTTGAGCATCTTTTCAAATATCTGTTTAATTATTTTTAATTGGTTTATTTGCTTTTTTCCCCCGTGGGATTGTAAGAGTGTCTTATATTTTTTGGATATTAATTCCTCATTGGATATATGATTTGTAAATATTTTCCCCACTCTATAGATTACCTTTTCATTCTGTTAACTGTTTCCTCTGCTGTGAAGTAACTTTTTAGTTCATTGTTTGTTTTCACTTTTGTTGCCTGTGCTTTCGATGTCAAATCCAAAAAATCATTGCCAAGACCAATGCCAAGGAGCTTTTCCGCTGCTTTCTTCTAGGAGTTTTGCAGTTTTAAGTCTTTATCCCACTTAGACATTGATTTTTGTATATGGTATAAGGTAAGAACCGAATTTCATTCTTTCATATGTAGAGATCCAGTTTTCCCAACACCATTTATTGAAGAAATCTTTTACCCATTTTGTGTTCTTGGTGCCCTTGTCAAAAATTAATTGACCATAAAGTGTAGGTTGATTTCTGGACTCTCTGTTCTATTCCATTGATCTATGTGCCTGTTTTTACAACAGTACCATGCTGTTTTGATTACTGTAGCTTCCTAACAGGATTTGAAATCAGGAAGTATGATGCCTCCAGCTTTGCTCTTTGTACTCAAGATTGTTTTAGCTATTTGGGGTCTTTTGGAGTTCTATATGACTTTTAGGGGTTTTTAAAAATTTATGTGAAAATGCCACTGGAGTTTTGATAGGGATTACATTGAATCTGTAGATTGCCTCAGGTAGTGTGAACATTTTAACAGTATTAATTCTTCCAGTCATGAACACAAGCTATCTTTCTATTTACTTGTGTCTTCTTCCTTTCCTTCATCAGTATTTTAGTTTTTAGTGTGCAGATATCACACCTTGGTTAAACTTATTTCTATAATGCTATTGTAAATGAGATTGTTTTCTTCTTTTTTGGATAGTTGTGTATAGATTTTGTATGCTGCAACTTTGCTGAATTCATTTATTAGTTTGAACAGTTTTTTGGTGGAATCTTTAGCATTTTCTGTAAATAAGAGCATGTTCTCTGCAAACAAATAATTTTGCTTCATCCTTTCCTATTTGGTTGCCTTTTGTTTCTTTTTTCTGCCAAATTACTCTGACTAGGACTTCCAGTACTATGTTGAATAAAAGTGGAGAGTGGGCACCCTATCTTGTTCCTGATTCTAGAGGAAAGGTTTTGAGTTTTCACCAGTAAATATGATGTTAGTTATGAGCATGTCAAATATGGCTTTTATTATGTTTAAGTACATTCTTCTGTACCTAATTTGTTGAGAAATTTTATCATGAAAAGAGGTTGAATTTTATCAAATGCTTTTTCTCATTTCTATTAAAATGAGCATATGATTTTTATTCATTTTATTAATATGGTGTATCACATTTTTGATTTGCATATGTTGAACCATTCTTGCATTTTTTCACAAAATTTCTTTGTTTTTACAGAATTCAATAACAGTTTTCACCAATGCATTAACTATAAAGGGTTTTCATTTTGGTTAGTTGAAAGACAAGTTTTGATTTCTGAGTAAAATACATACACTTATAAGACACCAATAAATTCATAGCTTTTTGAGAACCCTTGGGGATATTTTATAAAGTATTTAATTATGCCTTTGCTGAAACCAATTTTAATATTTATCTTAAAAATATTTAAGATGTATTAAGTGTTTCATACATATTTTAAAAATTCAACTTTAGCCCTTCACAAGTAAGACACTATTACTAAAAAACATAATAGTTATTAAATTTTTCTCTTTGGTTGTTGAAGTATATTCTAGCAAGTATTTAATCATCCCTCCCATTACTTTTATCAAGCAACTACTATAATATTAGTGTGAAAATTTTGGGATTACTCTGGAATCAATTGGCTCCCAACTAAAGAGAATGTAAAATTACATTGATTTTGTTTTCTGAATCAGAAGCAATATGTCATCGGAGAACATTTTGGAATACAGAAAATATATTTATAAAGAAGAAGTCAGGGAGCCTGGGTGGCTCATTCAGTTAAGCAGCTGCCTTCTGCTCAGGTCATGGTTCCAGGGTCCTGGGATCGAGCCCCACATCAGGCTCTCTGCTCAGCAGAGAGTGGGCTTCTCCCACTCCCTCTGCCTGCCACTCTGCCTACTTTTGCTCTCTCTCTGTCTCGCTATCAAATAAATAAATAAAATCTTAAATAAAAAGGGAGCCATCAGAATTTAAGCTCATTAAAATTATTGCTATTAACACTTTAGACATTTTTATATATGTATTAGCAGGTATATTTGTGTATAAATATAGTATATACAAATTCTTACATATGTATGCATCATCCTGGATCTACAGTTTATATTTTTTTACTTAACATTAAGTAGTAAGTATTTTCATATATCATTTGTTATTTAATACCATTTTTTAATGACTCCATAATGTTTCCTTCTGTGGACATACCATAATCCATTCAATCCTTCTCCCATTGTCAGACATTTAGGTTGTTCCAATTTTTTTAATGTTAAAAATTTTATGAAGCATAAAACAGATAAATTGAAGTACTTCTGAAAGAGAGGAACACAGACATAAACGTGATTAACTGAGGCACTATTGAAAAAGACAAAAATTATGGTGATGTGCCAAGTGGATTAAACAGCAAGGTCCAAATCGGAGAGACTGCTTAGTGGAAGAACATGGGAGTCAAGGATTGACTCGAGCCCTAGCTTATAGACACAGAAAGGAAGAGATGAATTCAAAAACTGTTATGTTAGAACCTCGGCAGGACTTGGCAAATGATGGGCACTCATGAGATAGGAGTCAGGAAACACTTCAGAGTTTCATTTGTGTACTGGGGAAAACTCATGTCATAAACAGAAATTGTGAGATTTGGAGGAGGGGCCTGTTTGAAGGTAACCGTTAGCATGTTGAGTCGGAGTCATTTACCATGACACCAGTGTGCCAACTGAAGCTTGGACGGACACACGGGCTGGAGATGAGAGAACAGTTCATAAATGGATAGAAGACATAATGGTGAATGCATGAAAAAAATTGATATATTTGAGGGTGATCCAGCACAGGTGATGCAAAAGAGTTGGAGCTTAGTAGAGAAAGAGAGAATGAGAAACCAAGTGTAGAGCGTTCTTGAGAGCCCGGAGAGAAAGCAAATGTCAAGAATGAAATCCACAGAGGCATCTGTGCTGAAGACAAGCTACTGAAAGGTTAATTGTAACCTTAAAAAAAAAAATTGTTCCATGAGTGCTATGACCCTAAGCCAACTCTAAAGGCATTTGGAAGCAAGTATGTGGTGACTGTGATTTTGAAAATTCAGTGGTGATGGGAAGGGAAAGGTGGGAAGTGTGTGTGCAGCAGTCAGAGGAGGTGGGGGGGGCTGCACGTGACCTCATGTGGTCCCTCTTCTCCCTCACAAACTATCTCCTTCCAACCAATCCAGCTTTTCACCATAAGGCTACCTAGGAAATGGAAGAAGTATGAATTCCTGCAGGCACCTTACCTCATTGGCCTCAAAATTACTTTTCAAAAAGAAAGAAAGCAAGAAATCTTTTCACCTTTTAGAACTTTCAAAGAGATAATTTATTCTAAGGGGGGAAAAATCTTTCTCTTTTTCAGGCAGCCACTGAGGAAACTAAACCAAACAGTCAAGAGGATGTGAATGATGGCGAAAAAACACAGGAAGGGAATACAGAACTTGCCTCATCAGGTTTGTTCCCTGACAAACTAGTTTTACAGTAGATCGGTAGATCGCGATAACTGTTAAATACAATGAAAACACTCAAGAATTTCTCCAACTGGGCCATAGAAAGGTAACCAATGCTCTGTAACTAGTGTGATTGTTCTGCCACCTCGAGGCTTCCTGGGGAAATCCGGACCATAGGGTTATCTTCCTGTAGAAACAGGAGCCTGTCCTTTTGCTACTGTGGTATCTTTTGTTTTTTTGTAAGTGTATCTCCATCATCAGAAAGGTTCTATTTCCCCAAATAAATGATGCTAAAAACTGAGGGTCCTATTTTAACACAGAGAACATCAGCAGATAAGATATAAATCAAAAATATATCATAAAAGGGACGCTAAAATGAAAAAGCTGATGAATAGTTTAGAAGAATAAAGTAATGCCACCCATGTGACAGTGAGGATGAACAGAGATCCACTGGTCCCTAAAGTAATGTTTCTCAATTCTTTTAACACATTTCTTCTTTTCGCAGGCATGAAAACCTCCAACCCTCTTCAAAATGCACAATTATTTTAAAATACTATTTTAAAATAAATCAAATGTCATTACTAAAAATTTTAGCATATGCTTTTTCACACTGGATTGTGGCTCAACATTTTGTTACGCCCCCTCACTCTAGACTATACCTAATTCTTCCTTATATATCAGAGAACACTTTGTTTTCATTGCATTATATGTACCACGCAATCCTTAGCACATTCTAATTATGAAAATGTACCATTTAGAAGGGGCATTGAAATATGAAAGAAAGACAGGCTGCCACTCAGTCATTTGGATAGAAACTGTCTTTAAATGTTCTCCTACTCAACCCACCTACCATAATATTTTGTGTCAACATTTTGTCTCATGTAGTGTTAATCGCGTGGAAACTGCAACTCTTATTAAGAACTTAAATTTGCCATAGAGGGGTCCTTTGATGTGTTTGTGTTATGCGATTTCTTTTCTTATGTCTTGAAAGAGCCTAGAAAGTTTTGGCATCTTAGGCTCTTTAATACCTCTCATCGCACTACAATTCAACTTCTTACGGCCAAGGGCAGGATATGTACTCAGTAGACTTCATGGCGTCGCAGGATAAATGGTCCTTTATATGATTCCCTTCTTCTTTTTTATGTTGCTGAACATAGCGCCAGTTTCAGGGCCACAGCATTTTACAACAACCGTGACTCGATCCAGCCCAGCCGTGCCCTTTGTGGAGTTTTCCTCCAGCCCCCAACTGAAGAACGATGTGCCAGAAGAAAAAGACCAGAAGAAGCTAGAAAATGAGATGAGTGGAAAGGTGGATTTGGTGCTGTCACAAAAGGTAAACTACCTGGTGGACTAAAGCAGTTAGATCCAGAATCAGCGTAGCTTCACGTGGCAGCTGGCTTATGACGTGAGCAGATAGAAGTAGCCCTTGTTCATGATGAAGATTTATTTTCTCTCCGAATCCATGCCAATCTTCAATCTGTATTTTTTCTGAGTACCAATCTACTACATGTCCATTACAAAACAGTGCAAATGCATGTAGAAAGGTGTATGCATTAGGTCATGGGGGTGGGGGGGCCTCTGGCAGCCCGTCATTGACTGGGTAGCTTGTAAACACCAGAAATCTATTCCTCACAGCTCTGGAGGCTGAAAGTCCAAGATCAAGGTGTCTGGTGAGAATCCACTTACTGGTTCATGGATGGCCTCACTGGGCGGGTGGGGTGAGGGAGGGCTCTCGAGTCTTTTATAAAGGGCATCAATTACCTACCAAAGGCACCACCTGCTAATACCCCCACCTTGAGGTTTAGGATTTCAACTTGAATTTTGGGAGACCACAAACATTTAGTCTGTAGTTATACATTTTTTTTAACTTATACTAATGTGCATACAAATATAACAACTCTATCAAGTAATATATGTAAACATATAAAAATATATGAATTAAAAAAATAAGAATAGAGCAACAGTGAGAAAAAGTCACTGAAACCTACCTCTATTAGTAACCATTGATATATACTGATATGTATATATCCATTCAATATCTTTTAAATTTTATTGCAAACAATTTTTTAATCATGAAGGATTATATGCATTTAAAGAAAAATGGAATATAAGTTCTAAAGCTTTGCAGTTAGGTGTTAGTTTCCTGTGTGTGAGGTTGCTTATTTGCAGCTTACTAAATATTCTCTTTCCAATATTTACCTGTTTTAGAACAATGGTACTTCTGATGCCTCTGGACCTGCATAACAAGGAAACTAGAAAATTATTATTCTGATATAATGAGTTTTAATGTCTTGTTTCTATTAAATTTCTTCCTTGTTTGGAGTCTCACCTCATTCATATTAATTTGAGGGTTTTTTTTTTTCAGACACAGTCTAAAAGTCTTCATCTTTATGCCAGTCGCTCTCAACCTTGACTGCCCTTTAGTATTTAAAAAACACTAAGCGTGCTCCATAGCAAATAAATCAGAATCACTGGGGGCAGGGCCCAGGCATCTGTATTTTTCAAAGCCCCCCAGTTGATTCCACTAGGCCACCAAGGTAGAGAACCATGGGCTTGCACACTGGCATACTATGTGTGGTGATATTCCAACTTTAAAAAATTAACCCTAAGTTGGGCTATCACTTTAGAGTGAAAAATTGACCATATCTAGTTCCAGTTCATCCATTATGTACTCAGCCAATATTGACTGTGCCCGTACTAGAAGCCAGGCACTGTAGCAGATTCTGAATGTTCAACAGTGAATACCCAGCCCCTGGCCTTCAGGAGCTGACAGACCTCTGACCTTGGTAGAGCCTCAAGAATGCCTATTGCTTTAATACCCTTTGGGGATTTCAGACTCTAAGTTATTCCCCATTTTTATACATACGGGATTGAAGAATGGTCTCAATGTTTGAAAGGAGGAACTAAACTGTGGGAAGATATTGGGGGCAGGCAAGTTTTCTCACCTTTGCAGAAATTTTGCCTTATCTACATTGCACTCGTAAACATTATTTATTAATTATTCTTCCAAATGGCCATTTTCTTCCCACTTAAATCTAAACTGAAAGGAAAACTATATCGTTGCTAGAGAGTATTTTTTTAAACAAATGAAACAAAGCAAACACAATAAAGAGTATTTATCTGCATATCTCATCTGTGTGGTCCATCTTTGGGCCACCAGTGTCATATCTACCAAAATATAGAAAAAATTGTTTTCAGGGATTCTTAAGTTCATTTGTGTATGGACCCTGTGGCGTCCAGTAAACAGTATTCTCAACATAATATTTTTAAAGCATAAAATACATGAGATTACCATGTTTTCTTTAGTATCAAATGATATCAAGTATATATACCCCCTAAATTCTGTTCTGTGGACTCCAGGTTAAGAATCCCTACTAGTTGGTTGGCAAATGAAATAATGGTCTTAGAACACATGCTTTCCTTACACCAGATGAATCCCTCCCCTCTCTTTTCCCTACTATGGAATTAGCTCTCAGAAAAAGAGTGAAATGGGGCACCTGGGTGGCTCAGTTGGTTAAGCAACTGCCTTCGGCTCAGGTCATGATCCTGGAGACCTGGGATCGAGTCCCACATCGAGTCCCACATCGGGCTCCCTGCTCGGCAGGAAGCCTGCTTCTCCCTCTCTCAGTCCCCCTGCTTGTGTTCCCTCTCTGGCTGTGTTTCTCTCTGTCAAATAAATAAAATCTTTAAAAAAAAAAAAAAAGAGAAAGATGATCACTATTGTAATAGCTTTTGTTTTCTGACTTCACGTGAGAGTATTACCTTTCTCAAACTAAGTGCCCATGCACACAGGCTGATTTTTTACATAATGGTGATTTTGAGCATTTCTGCTATTAACATTCATTTACAACTGAGCATTCCTGAAACTTTTTGTCAGACTCTACCAAGGAGGAGATGTTATGGGGTTAAAATTTGGAAATGGTCAACTTTAGTAAATCTAAGCTTTAGCTTAGATTTTTTAGATTTTTTAGCTTTCCTCAAATTAAAACATTAAAGTTCATATTGGACATCTGGTTGACCTCTGTAATGTGGAATGAAGTGATTAACTCTATTTTCTTCAGGATTCCATTAGGGTTGAATGTATTATTCATAAAGAAAAATAAAATTTTACCAAGAAGAAATTATAGACATTAAATCATCCTGAGAACCAAATCACAGATCAGCTTATGATGAAGCAAGCACTCTACAGCTTCAATTGCCCTGTTGACTATCAAATTAGTCTATTGGGAGCAGAGCCACCAACCGGAATGAATCTGAGAAAGTCCTGTAAGGAGCTGAAAGGACATGAACTGAAAGGACTTGCCCCTCCTTCAGATCTTTGCTCAGAATCTACTGACTTATTTTAGACATCACTTTGGTAATCTGGTCTTTCAGCAATCAGTTGATTGGAAGCAACAAATCAGAAGGAGGGTACTTCTACCAAAGGCCATTCAGATGGGAGAAAACAAAATAAAACTAAACAACAATAACAAGAAAAAAATCTATTTCTACAAAGCAAACATAAGAATTTTTAAAGCCTGTACCTTTGGTACCATTTACCGTAAGGACAAGTAGTCTAAGGTGCCTCAAAAATCTCCTAATGCCGTAATTGCTATGACATTAGTTGATAATAGTTATTGATAATGATACTTCTTTGTCAACAGGCAAAATATATTGTCTTTAATGTGCTTCATGTAAGTTTGTGGGAGGGCTCTGTAGTGTCTCGAGAATAATGTCCATTAGAATGTGATATTTTAATGTTCAGCACTTACACTGTAAGATTTTTTTTTCTTTATCTTCCATGGAGCATCTCACTTCCTAACATTACAAAATCTGTATTCTGTAGTATCAGGAAGAGAATATGTGATTGATCAATCAGAAAATGGACAGAATGATGTACAGTCCCAAAGATGGAATAGTATCTTCTGGGTTTGGACAAGAGTGATCATCATATTTTTATGATCAGATTTGATTTCTCTGGAAAAAAATTGGCCTTTATATTAATATGGAAAACACAAAGGGGTTTTGGGAAAGGGCAAACACTTGCATTTAAAAGTTAAATATTTGGTTTATTGACTTCTGCAATAGCCATGAGTTGTTAAATTTTATTTCACCTGTGCATTTTTTTAATGGACAATATTTGTAACGTTTCTGCCTGTTTGCCCATGATCCAGGTGGCGAAGCCAAAATCACCAGAACCAGAAGCAACCCTGACGTATCCATTTCTGGACAAAATGTCTGAAACCAACCAATTACACTTGCCAAATCTCTATTCTCAAGGTAAAAAAGAAAGAAATGTTTTATTTTATCTCTATGTGTTCTGCTGGGCTCATCTATAGTAACATACTCTTTATTTTATTTGTTTAATTTAAATTAAAAATTAACATATAGTGTATTACTAGCTTCAGAGATAGTTTAGTGATTCTTTTATTCATATGTGGAATTTAAGAAACAAAACAGAAGATGGTGGGGGAAAGGAGGGGAAAATAAGACAAAATCAGAGAAGGAGACAAACCAACTGAAATATTCTTTATTTTAAAGAAAGCTTACTTCCTTTATGTTAACATCCCATTAGCCATGGCATTTGCTAGAGTCCATGGTGGCTGAATTAAATAATTTCAGAATGGAAATCTGGGTTGCATTCTCTATGTGGCCCAGCCAGGAACCCACTGGCCAAAACCACTCTTTGTCAGCCAGGCACCACAGACACAATGGGCCTCCATAAGTGTTTGATACCTTAAAATAATTTTATTGACTCCAAAATGTTGAAAAAATTACAAACTAAAAAATAACTAAGAAAAAGTTTATCATCCTAATATTATGTCAGTTTCATTAATTATTAATTATCTCATCTTTATAAAATAGTCATTGAATCTGATAATTTGACTTTTTAGAAGAAAATCAGATTTTATTACCTTATAATAATTCCTGGGTGTGTATGATGATTACCAAGAGATCATTCATAATCGTGGATTAAATCTGATCTGCAAATTCCCCAGGAACTCCTTAGGCCATGTATAGGTTGTGAATTCACCCCTTTACTCTTTAAGAGTCCCATTTAAATACCTGTATCCTTCTGAGAAAATCAGGTGCCCACAAACACCAGAGAGAAACGGGGTCGGGGAGTGTCCTGAGAATTCCATGATTATTCTTGACAACAGATAGACCACTGGGCCTTGCCCATGTGAGTTCTCTCTACAGATATGAGAATAGCTAGCGGTGAGGAGACAAGAACTGTGAGGTTTTTGATACTGTCTTTTTTTAATGTACTCTTTCTGGTACATTTTATAGATTTATCAGTTCAGGCAAAGAGAAGATGGTACAGGGTCATTGTGGCTGGGGATTTGTTTTACTTTCCTTTTTTCAAGGATGGGCAACAGTTTGAGGCCACCATTGGCAGGACCTGGGTTGGCTTCCATTAGCCTTAGTTGATGGCTGGGAAATAAGGTGGGCTCTGTTTGAGTAACAGGAAGTCCGTGGGAGGGAATTAATTAGTACATACACTGATGATCATTAGTTTCTAAATGTGGGAACAAGTTCAATACTGTGTTCAAAGAGTTTGTTTTAAATCTGTCAGCCCTACTGTCCTGAAGGGATTTAACAAGAATGGAGTCTCATAACTGGGTCAGTAATTGACCATATTTAGACAGATTTGAATCCTGCCCCATTTCTCCCACTTTTTAATTGTGTGGATAAGTAACACTGAGAGGAAACAGATATTTTAAGCCATCTTAATTAGTTTTGTTGTCTCACATGTCTTGACATCCCGTTACCTGTTGTGAGACATTTTGATTTTATAAAATGTGCTGTTCACAAAGGGACTTTCCATCGTGCTTTATCAAAGTTGAGTGGTAAAAAAATAAAATTCAGTAACACTGGAGCATTTTGAAATTTAGTCTTCGGGCGCCTGAGTGGCTCAGTTGGTTAAGCGACTGCTTTCAGCTCAGGTCAGGATCCGGGAAACCCGGGATCAAGCCCCACATCGGGCTCCCTGCTCTGCGGGAAGCCTGCTTCTCCCTCTCTCACTCCCCCTGCTTGTGTTCCCTCTCTGGCTGTGTTTCTCTCTGTCAAATAAATAAATAAAATCTTTTAAAAAAGAAAAGAAATTTAATCTTCAAGTGAGAATTATATGTGGCGTGCACCTGTTCTATGCTCTTGCTGGTTCAGGGAAGCCGAAACAACAGCTTTAGGCTCTGGAGACAGAATGCCCAGGTTTGAATTCTTGCTCTTGTGTAGTTAGCTATGTAATCCTCCTCACTAAGTTCTCCTGATCGCTAATCATCCCCTGTAAACTGTAAAAGGGAGATCATAGTACTACCAACCTCGTAGAGGTACTGGAAGAATTAAATGGGATCAAGCAACAAGAGTGTTTAGCTCCACACCTGGCCCAGAATCAGCATTAATATTATAATCTAGTAGTTTCAGAAGAGTAATAGTAGGGGTAGAGTTACAGAGCAAGATGCTGGGTCACAGGAAGCTATTCACAAATTCTTTTCTTAGAATAAGAGTGTATGTTGCCGAGATACGGCTCTAGGCAGTCATTTTCAAATAGGAGGATGCACCAGGGTTCCCTACAGGGTTGGTTAAAACACAGGTGTCTGGGGAGGTGTGGGCCCAGGGCCGGAGGATTTGCATTTCTGACAAGTTCCCAGAGGTGATGTGGGATCACGAAAACCACAGACATAAAGTAGGTATTCAAATTGTGCACCAAAGACACGGTCAAGAGAGAGGAAAATAACAGTAAGACTTGCTTGGAGTGAATAAGTTCCTGTCTTCAAGAAGCAAAAGGCCTCTAATAATGTAAACTTAAAAGACATAATTTGTCTTTAATTGGGAGGGTCGGGGGGAAGTATAGGACTTTGCGCAGATATACAAATTCCATGGGAGTGGGAGGTCCAGGGTTCTAGGTACGGAATGAACGAGAATGGGAATGGGCTCAAGAGGCGCACAGCACAGGGGATAGACACTGGCGGTGTGCTCGCGCTGTGTGGGGACAGAGGACAGCCGCACCCGTGGTTTGTGTACGTGCTGGGACGTACCGCACAGAGCGGTCGGGTCACGATGGTATGCACCTGAAGCTAGCGTGACTTTGTATGTCAACTGTACTTCAGTTGGAAAAGGACCGTGGACCTGGAAGCGACTCGTCTGTGGTCACACATCAAGTCCAGAGAAGCTGTAGGTTAGGATCAAACATTCTGTCCCCTAGACAGTGTCATCTCCCCCATGTTTATAAACCCATATGGTCATAGACTGATGATACAGGCTACCGAAGATCTGGTGGTGAGCCCTAGTGTTTCACAGATTTCCCTGAAACACACACACATACACACACACACACGTAGTCTTTAAATACTCTGAAAACATTCATAAAATACATTTGAAGGTGACAGTTTTCCTTTTTCTCCACTGTCTCTCAACAGTTTGAAGATATATTGGTGTTTCTGGAAAATATGTGCACATTTTAAAAACCGCTGTCTTATCCACCCTGAGAAGGACATCCAGGTGCACAGGACCCAGTTTAGGGATGCAAATGCGTACCATGAACTTGTGTCAGTTCAATGCCACCGAGTTACAGATCAACATTGACACATCCAATAATCACTGAACTCATCTCTGCTCTCTTTTATATTTCTAGTGTTGTCCAAAAGCAATGTAAACTATGCATTTTGCCCTTGCAGAGCATATTATCCTATATTTGAGATTTAACATTTTAACAGTTCCACCATTAAGTACGAGCCCATAAAATTTCTCTTAACACTGAGGAAGACAGGCAACAGTGTGAACTGTTCATGTCTGTTGGCTCTTGCCCATGTCTTCAGGTTTCGTTTGTGTTTTATTGAGATATTTTGTACTTTAGATTCACTCCTTCTCAATTCTTCTATCAAGTACAGCCAACCTCCTTTAGCCCTTGGGAGCCTGGTTCGGCCCGGTCCTTACCCCTGTTCTCACGGTTTTCTGTTTGTTCTGTTCTGCCATCTGATCTAGAGTCCCCTGGCCCCGCCAGCATCCCGCTGAGAGTTCAGAACTCTTGGCGACGTTCCCAGTTTTTCTCCCAGTCAGGTAAAATGCATCCTGGGCAGCTGTGTTTCTTCTGTGCAAAAATCCATTGTTGGGGGCAGCCAATAACGTCTGATATTTTTCTTCATTTCTGATTTCAGAAAAGAAAATGCTTATTTCCGACACACAGTTAGCAAAGAGCTAGTTCTTTGATAACCGCTCCATTCTACTAAAATTGGAAGGAAATTCGTAGAAATTTTTGGAAGGAAATTCATAGAATTTTTCTTTGATTTTAAAAATCTAAGGAAATAATATTCAGCTCTTTTTTTAAAAAAATAAACATTCAAAATCATTTTTGTCCTTTTTTTTTTTTAGCAAAGGCTAGACGCATTTATCAGGAATTGATAATGGTTCTTTTGTTAACTGTGTCCCTCTCTTTACTTCCTGGATGGTGTCTGGCCTCTGTCTATGTGATAATTCTCAATGTCAGACAGTGAGGGAACAGAGCCAGAAAGCGGGAAGGGAATGCAAGGGGCATTAAATACCAGCACCTGTAGTTTTTGCTTCCTATAGTCTAGTCCCTGGTGCTAATTGATGTGATCAATCATACTCCTTTCAGTCATAACCCCTTTCGGTGATGGGTACAAATTGCTTCAAGAGTCTGCTTTATTATGATTTTCTAATGCTCTTAGCTTACAAAAAAAATTGATCCAAGGCTGACATAAGAGCCACGTGCCACTCAGAGGATCAGAGAAAAATACTGTTAGAAGCTGTTCACATTGTGATCTTTTTTCTTTCTCCCTGTACAGTGGATTCTCCAGGCAGTGAGAAGTCGCCGGTAACTACACCTGTAAGTAGCTCATCTTAAGGAATAAGATGATGCATTGAATGCAGGTTTAATTTATAAAGTATTTGATTTGCTGAAAGAGGAGCCCATTGAAAGAAGTCCATGAAGCTTCTACTGCTGTGGCTGATTCATGAATGAATCCTCCTCGGCGGATAGCCCAAAAGGCCCACCATAGCCAATACCAATTCTTACCTATAGGTAGATTGTTTCACTTTGAGAATCCCTGAGTGCCTGTGCAGAATGGAGAAAGGGTCACATAATCCTCCGTATTTTCAGCCACATTCCAAAACTAGCAACCATTTATGCAGGCTCAGTATCTGACCAGTACATGGAATCTCAAGCTTTTTGGGGAGCTGAATATACCATGTTGGGTGGGAACCCCCAGAAGGATCCCCAAGCTGGCAAACCTATGAAGAATGTAGCATAACATGTTGATTTCCGTTTTAAATTACATGGGAGTCACAATGTCACACTCTTCTTAGACCCGCTTAGCAGGGGTGGAGAGGAAGGGTGCCCTGAAGAGATAGATTCTTATTTCTAATTCATGGAAACCAGAACAAGAAGGAAACAAATTACTGACCTATATAAGTAAATTCTCTGAAATACCCACCCAGATTTGACACACTTTCAATGATAAGTAGTTCTTCATAGAACGAAAAGTAAAAGAGATTTGAACACAAGAGAAGCTTGAAGAGAAATAATTTGATCATGCTGACCTCGATAGACTCAGACCATTTTGGTCAGACTTTGGTGGGGCCCAAAGCAATGGGGTCAGATTCTATAAAGGGGAAAGAAGGAGATGCATTACCTTGAATGAAGTGATTCCATCCATTTATTCAATAAACGTTTATTGAAGGCCTGAAAGTGCAAGGCTTTGGGATACTTAGGGGGATCAGGAGCCCTCTCTGCCCTTGAGGAAACCCTAGGCCAAAGGAAGATACAGATGTGTAAACAGATAAATTATAGAACAAAGTGGGTTAATTGCTCTCCATTCTTTCTCTAGCCCATTTTATATTTCTTTTGCAATGGTTACCACACTGTCTTCTGATAGTCATTTATATATTGGTCACTCCCTCATGCCCACTCATGACACACTCAGTTGTAAGCTCTGCAAGGCTGGGACCCTCGGCCAGCTGGTGTCCCTCCTGGGCCCATAGTAGGTGCCCAGCAAGTAGCCACCAAAGGAGGGAACATGATCGCTTTCCTTTCTTTTGGGTAACACAAAATAGCTTCCTCTTTGTCTTACCCTGCAGATGCTCCCTGTTTTTCTTTTAAACAAATATTCCCTACTTTCTTCTGTGCTGCCTAATGAAATCTGAAAAGTAAAATAATTCCTAATTGTTGCTCTTGTCTTCCTGCGGGACTTCCTATGACTTCACTCACATAACCACATCCTTTTTCCTAACAAGACAAAGAAGGGCCATGCCCTTGAGAAAGGTTCTAAACATTGAAACTGCTTCCAGGTTTTAGGGAACTTGGAGCCTTCCAGGTTTTAGGGAACTTGGAGCCAACCTCTAACACCATTAATTCTAAATTTCTTATCTGGAGTCCCATTTGGATGACATTTTTTAATCATCTAAGGAAACTTGGGAAGTTTTGAATTATATTATAATTAAATAGCTTTTCTCCTATATAACATGCCAGAGCCCTTAGTTAGCTCATGTACAGTAGGGATCCCAAGAGTGGCATACAGGAAATACATTTCTCTACTCTATTTGCCCACTTTGACTTTCGGTGGGCATCATCCTAACCATTTCCAGGTACCAGAGCAAGAGCGTCAATGGAGACTGACATTTCATATGTCTAAATATATTAAAGTTATCAGTATTTATATTGTTAATAATTCAAGTAACACCTACGGTCTGGCCTGCATTCTCAGCCTGGAGACATTCCCCTGGGCCAGCCCAGCCTTTGTGTACCTATATGGTAGCATGAGTCTATTGGGGGCAGGGCAGGGCTTAAGGTGAGCTGGCCCAGGTCTCTTGGGCAGTAACTAGACCCATCTAAGCCTTGGACAAGACTGACCCTGTCCAGCTACTCAGGCAGCCCAGGTAGATAGATTCTGGCTGTTACTCCATCCTGCCCCAGACTCTCTCCCTCCTCCCTACAGCCTCTACCCCATCTTGCTACTTCTCTCAAGATTCCTAAGCACTTAGTTCTAAGTACCTCCCCCAAACTACCCTGATCAGAACAGAGGGAAAGAAGCTCAGTTACTGGGGAATGTGGTTTGCCTTAGTTGGGAGAGGCCAGGTTTAAACACTGCAGCCCCCACCCCTTTGAGAGGTTTCCAGAGAGCAGCTGTGATTTCTCTCCCCTGCTCATCTCATATATTCTGTAACAGGCGGGGGAGGGAGGGGCGCACTTTGGTTCATGCATCCTTCTTCTCTCATTATTCCCGTTCACTCACTTGGTGCCAAACTCACAAAGACCTTTAAAAAAAAAAAAAAAAGGCTTTGGGTTTGAATGTTGTTTTCGTGGGCTCTTACCTGGATCACAGGTGATGCCGGTGAGCATCGGGGTGTGAAATAACCCACTTTATAGACAGATGATAGGGAAACACAATAGCAGTATGAAAGCTTAGTCCGACAAAGACCACTTCTCACAAAAGTCAACTGTGCTGAAAGCAGAGCCCCGGTGTGCTGGGACCAGGCTCCGCAGACATAAGCCTGAATACTTTTTAAAAAATCGCTTCTGAAAGAAAGGGAAGCCAAACGCTTCCCGTGCCAGTGGCTAATTACAGCCATGTTTTAATTAGTTCCAAAGGGTCCCAGCATTATACAGGCCTCTTGGAAGTCAATCAAGGAGGGATGAAGATGAAAAAGTGGTTTCCATTGACAAAGAGGGCCTTTCAATATGTAGGGACTTCTGCTTCTGCTTGTCTGTCTCAGTGCTTGTCTGTAAGCTGATTCTGTCCCTTCTGTCCCTGTGTGTGTCCCTTGTGTCCCTTGCCCAGGCCTGGCCTTGAGGACATGGCTTAGCTCTGATCATGGTTCTATTTTCTAAGCAGTTTAAGTTCTGGGCGTGGGATCCAGAAGAGGAGCGCCGGCGACAGGAGAAATGGCAACAGGAGCAGGAACGTTTGCTCCAGGTAGGACTGTGGTTACCGCTTTGTTTTTTTTCTGTTAGATGCTGCTCTCTCAATTACTATTTTATTAGATAAATTTTTAGCACAGGAAATGTATGGAATTAGATGCTTCTTAGAAGCTGGTGAGTCTAAGTTCATTTTGTGCCTGTGCAACGAAGTGTGCTGTGTCTGATTCTTCTTACTGGAGGATACACTGATGAGCATGGTGAAAAAGTGTGAAGGAGGGCACGTGAGGTGATGAGCAGTGGGCATTTTATGCAACTGATGAATCATTGAACTCCACATCTGAAACTCATGATTGGATTTATATAAAAATAAAAAGTAAATTTTAAAAAAAGAAGAAGAAAAAGCATTTTACTTTAAAAAAAAAAATCCAAGGGGTCACCTGGCTGGCTCAGTCGGTAGAGCATGCGACTCTTGATCTTGGGGTTGTGAGTTTGAACCTCACACTGGGTGTAGAGATTACTTACAAATAAAATCTTCAGGGTCGCCTGCCTGGATGGCTCAGTTGGTTAAGTATCTGCCTTCAGCTGAAGTCATGATCCCAGAATCAGGGATTGGGCTCCCTGTTCAGTGGGTGTCTGTTTCTTCCTTTCTCTCTCCCTCTGCCCCTCACCCCCCCCCACACACACTTATGCCCCCCCTCAAATAAATAAAAACCTTAAAAAATAAATAAAATCCTAAAAAGAAAAGTCCAAGTATTAGGGGCCAAATTATCCATTCATCACCTTAGTTGCCATATTCCAGTCCAAGTAGTAGTGGGGATGAATTATCAAAAAGCTATTTGATAGCATTGAAATAAAATTTGGCCTGGATCTTGTTCCTTAAATAGAAATGTTTGCTCCACCCTTGAGTAAATGCTGCGAATTTTTAATTCTAAGAAAGTTCTGGGAGTAAGTGTATCAGCTCCTACTTGTTTCAAGCCAGTTTTGTAGAGTAATAGGGTTTCAAAAGGTAACCTAGTAACCCTAAACTAAGCCGAGTACCTGGGCGTGCCAACAACTAGCGTGTTTCTTGGTACTTGACATATCTCGCCCAATGTAATCATAAAACTCTTCAAAGTTGTCTAACTAGCCCCATTTTGCAACTGAAGAAATCAAGCTTCAAAGAAGTTAACTCAAGGTCACACAGCGAACAGTGGTTGTTGAGCCTCCTTTCAAGTCCAGGTTTAAAGTCTCGAGGACTTTAAAACTCATATTCTCTCCACTATATTCCCCATAGTACTGATTTTACTAAAAGATCATAAAGGAAAAAAATGTTAAATCTCACTAAGTTCGATGATGTTACACTGCTGTGTTTTACTTTTTTCTTTTTTTTTTTTCCTTTATCTTTTTGCTGTGACCCTCTTGGCTTAGTTCCCAGGGCTTGGGAGCTGGGGCCAGTTGAGGTAACTAATTGTCACGGGGCTTTAGTTCTGCCAGTTAAGCTTAAGACTTTTCACAATTGCAAAGGGGTAAATACCAACTAGATTCAGCAAAGTCCTAGGGCTGTTGGGACTTCCGGGTCCATTGGGAGACCCCAGACCAGCCCTAGCCATCTACTAGTCCCTTGAAAACCAGATGCCTATTCCCCAGCTACAGGGTGAACAGCTCAGAGTCAGAAATTCCACAGAGTAAGAAAACAAGCAAGTGTGCTTCCCGTGCCTGCGCGCTGTCAGTTATACCCTGAAAGGTCACCTTCATTACCGATGCAGACAGATGTATTTTTGTCCCACCAAGTTGTTACTCTGCAGGGTTGCGGGCTTTGGGGGCAAGGCATTTGTGTGAGTGTATTGGTGTGTGCAGGTGTGTGTATTGAGTATGTGTGTATGTATGCTGGTGTGTGCACACGTGTGTGTGTGCGTGCACATGTGCATGTGCATTGAGGGGTGTGTGGGGGGGGTGCATCTGTACATCTTTCATTCCCTGCATCACCTCCATTCATCCTCCTGGGGAGGGGGAACATGGGATGTGAGCTCCTAGAACCAAGAAACCTAAGCTTTTGTTGGTTTTCAGCCTTTCTTAAGTTTTAGAGTCTGTTTCCTCTCTTCTGAAAGACCCCTGAAGTCTCCCTCAGAAACTTTATAAGATATTGGGTTTTGATAACAAGATTTTTACTTGGAGTTCAAAGCCCACCATGAGTTGACCAATGATGTTTTTTCTAGAGTATTAATAAGAACATCAGGCTCCAGATAATCCCAGTAAACCCCCTTTGCTCCTAAGATAATGACATAACAGGTAACACCTAGAGGAAATCTCAGTGCCTTCCCCAGGAGAATAAAAGACTTGTTTCAGCCTCAGAGAGAAGACTGACAATAATTCGGTGAAAATACTTGATTGTGTGCGGTACACCTGACCATGCGCGGCACACCTGGCCATGCGCGGTACACCTGACCGTCTGTGGTACACCTGGCTGTGCGCAGTACACCTGGCTGTGCGCAGTACACCTGACCATGAGCGGTACAGCTGGCCGTGTGTCGTACAGCTGGCTGTGTGTGGTACACCTGACTGTGTGCAGTACAGCTGGCCATGTGTCGTACAGCTGGCCGTGTGTGGCACACTTCACTGTTGCCTCTTCACCATCATATCAAGGGCACCATTCCCGAGGCACCCGAGGTATCAGCTCTTTTGTTCTAGGCATAAATCTGAACCTCCATTTAGCCATTTCTTCTAGTCAGCTGTCCAGGAGACTTTAGTCACATTTTAATTTATTTTTTTAAAGATTTTTATTTATTTTTTGACAGAGAGAAACACAGCCAGAGAGGGAACACAAGCATGGGGAGTGAGAGAAGGAGAAGCAGGCTTCCCGCCAAGCAGGGAGCCCGATGTGGGACCAGATCCCGGGTCTCCGGGATCATGACCTGAGCCGAAAGCAGTCGCTTAACCAACTGAGCCACCCAGGCACCCCATCCAGTCACATTTCTAAAGCCATCCTTATTCAGAGTATTCTTTTTCCCCAGAAGGGGTGACTAGTGCTGTACTATTTCTGAAAACAGTGCTGGCAGTTTTGATGTTGTAACCTTCTAATGGGCTGTTTAAAAGCTACCCTTAATTCAGAAGATACTGAAACCCAGGAAAATTCCATTTTGGTAGAATGGCTACAAACAAAGAGGAATTCAGCCACTCAGCTAATTATCATCTTGTCTACTCCAGACCTTTCTGTATTGTCTGCCTTGTAAACCTATAAGGTTTTGTTTGTTGTTTTGTCTTTCATCAAACTCTCTCAGTAGCCACATATTCCTATTAGTGAAATGGCAAAACTCAACTCTGAAGGGCTCAGCAGAAACAAGCTGTTGGTTTAGGCTACCGTCCCAAGACAACAGCCAAGTTAAGGAAGATCTTAGAATCTTTCAGTCTGTCTTTTCCCTTTCCATAAGTGAACGTCTACTCATATATTTGAGAACAAATCTGTAACATACCAACAACAGAAAAGAGTGTTCTCTGTTAGGATTGTTATGTTCTTAACATATTGGAGTGCCACAAAATACCATTCTCCTTTTGTTGCGTGGATGGATTACACTCAGAGTGTTGCAACACGAAGATAGTCTTGCAGTATGTTGTATATGGTGGCTTGGGGGGGGGGGTGTCCCAGTGGCATATGCAATGTCAGTTCAGGAAGGACCTGTGGAAATTCTGTAACAGGAGAGATACCAGAAGGAACAGAACAAGCTGAAAGAAGAGTGGGAAAAGGCCCAGAAGGAGGTGGAAGAGGAGGAACGCAGATACTATGAGGAGGTAGGAAATTCCCAAGGGGGAGTTGGATTGTGGTTTTGATTCCTCAGAGTTTATTGGTGCTTTTTTGTCTGTAGTGTATGTGTGCACGTGGCTGTGTCTCATTCTCCTTACTCACATCAGAGCCCTGTCAACTTCTTCAAAGAGTCACATCCTGTAGGCTCTAAAAGACCACAGTTCTCCCGAATTTAATTTGTGGTAAGGGCGTGCTGAGTCATGGTCAAGGGAGACAATATAATTTTATCTGTTTTCTAGTCAGAGAGTCAGATTCTTGATTTACTTTAAAGAGATGACACGAAAATGTCTATTTATTTGTGTGTTTGAGGAAAGCATGTTTGGTCATAGTGAATTAATTTTGTGACAATAATTTTGATATTGAGGCTATGTGGATTCTTACCAACTGTATTCACTATATTGTACTAAAGAGATTAGGAAGGAGGAGAATTTGGTTTTGTTTTACTCCTTTCTTTAGATGAACGAACCAGACCACATTAGAGAATTGGAAGGGTGCTACATTTAAAGTGTATTAGCTAAAATTTGTTTATGATTAATTTTGTTGTGAATTATCTTCAGTAATTATTGTGCCTAATCTGATCACTAAAAGCATTTCTAATTAGGCTACTTGAATCAGACTAATTTATAAAGACTTTGTTTTTCCAAATTAAATGCTAATTTCTAAATCATTGCCCATAGAAAGTGTTATCTGATTTATATGCTTTTAGAAAATAAGATTCCCCCCCTTTTTTTAATGCCCTGCTTGTTTGTTCATAATCCAATGTGTTCTTTTTAAGTTCCTTAATGAAATTTTTCTCTTGACAACTGTGATTTTATTTTCTTTTTTCCCTTTTGATTAATTACT
The DNA here is from genome assembly GCA_004023965.1 of Spilogale gracilis. Lineage (NCBI taxonomy): Eukaryota > Metazoa > Chordata > Mammalia > Carnivora > Mephitidae > Spilogale > Spilogale gracilis. Next base: position 133,717 of record PITA01000980.1, read on the forward strand.
GTCCCTCCCTCTAGGAGCGCAAAATAATTGAAGACACCGTGGTTCCATTTACTCTTTCTTCAAGCTCTGCGGACCAGCTGTCTACATCCTCCTCTGTGACCGAAGGCAGTGGGAAAATGGTGAGACCATAGATTAAAAGCAATTTGTGAAACAAATAAACCTAAATCAAAGTATAAAACAGCAAGGTTTAAATCCAGGACTAACTGTTTCCCTAGAGTCACATCAGCTGCTCTGTGGCCATTGGACCCCATGGTGCTGTCACGGCCATGGTCAGACTCCAGAGTCATTTCCTGGGGAGCAGTGAAATCATTAGTGGGGCCGAATCTGCTCCCACAGGCTGGCAATCAAAGTCCCTCTGCACTGGTGGGAAGGATCCTGATTAGTGGAGCCGTTTGCCAGACTCTGACTGCCCATCATTCAGTCATTCAACACATGTATTCCTCTCCGCCCCACCATGCGTTCCTTTGCACTGGATGGGCAGTCAGCAATGTACTCCCCACGAGCCACCATGAAAGTTGCTTCTAACCCACTCTTAAAATTCCCCATGAAATTTATTTGTGTCTTCAAGGGCTGGAGAGAGCACAGAAAGGGTGGTCTACCTCCATTTCCCCCAAATAAGGTTGTGGAGCTATTGAACAAAAGTCCTACCAAGACTTGGCATAGTCTGTAATCTGCATTAAAACAAAACAAAAACAAAAAAACAGAAAACAAAAACCAAAAAATGATAGGCACATGAGAGTCATTTCTCCTAACGTAATAGTCCTATGACTTTGTTTTACTTTGAAAGGTGGGTTTTCTGACAGTTCTCTTTCATGGTAACTTTTAAGAGCGATCCAGATGACACATTTATTTCAAATCACTGGAGGCTAATTACTATTCAGTTAATTTGGAAGTTGTTCTTTACACTATAGGCAATGTGATTGGAAAAATTGTTTCAAGTGTCCCATGGCCAGAGATGAGTGTTGTCCAATGTGTTTAAAAATTATATTCAGGGGTGCCTAGGTGGCTCAGTTCATTTAAGCCTCTGACTCTTGGTCTTGGGTTAGGTCATCATCTCTTGGGTCCTGGGTTCAAGCCCTGAGTTGGGCTCTGTGCTCAGTGAGGAGTCTGCTTGAGATTCTCTCTCTCCCTCTCCCTCTGCCCCACCCATCACATGTGTTCTTTCTCTCAATAAATGAATAATATTCGATATTATCCTTCTTTTGTTAATTAGAGTAAGATGGACTGGGAAAACTGTCGAGAAGAACAAGAGACAAGACAGAAGAAATCACTCCAGGAGGACAACAATGATTTATTGCTTAAGCCTAGGGAAAATCATCCACCAGAGGAAATGGACAGGTAGGAACTGTATCAGGCTGTCCTTCAAAATGAGCAAAGCCAGACTCTGCCTGTTCGCTCCCCAGAAAAGGTACCCACTTCTAATGCAAATAATATTCAGCTTTGAAATTATCATTCTAGTAATACATTACGTATTGCTTAAACACATTCTAATATCTCTGAAGTCAGTCTTGTGCTATTGAATATAAATCACCTTATTTTTAAATAGTTGAAATCTTTTTTAAGTAAGGGGAGATAGTATAGATCATCAGAGGAGCACGTTGTCGCTTCCAAGCCCCAAATCTGTCATTCACCTGAAATGGTTAGAGTGTCAGGAGGGATAGAGATTGAAATGAGGTCCGGGGGTTCTGCCCACTGTGACTTGACTGTGGACCTGGACCTCACTCTGAGTGTCCTCTTAGCTGTGAGGAACCACTGTTTACTCTGGGTGATAATAGAAAAGATAACTAAGAAATGATTGGTTGTGGATAATCATCCTACCCCATGAGTTCCAGTATGTCCCATAGGAGATCCAGATGGGGTACCCAGAAACCCCTGGATCATTCAGAGCTAGCTCACACTGGAGCAGAATCTGGTTGTAGCTGTGGGGTGTAGTGACTTTATTGATGCCAGCCTGGGCCTAACCTAGAAGGGACCCCCAGAATCCCAGGAAATTGGCAGTGCTCTGCCACCAGCAAGTTCTTTATGAGACAGATATTTGCTTCTGGGGCTCAGAGATACTAGAGAGAGATTGACAAGTGTGCGAGCATTTGCACACATGTACATACACAAGTGTGCAGAGATATACGCATGCGTGCACACACATTGCTCTCTCAGAGAGCCCCAAAGACATGAAAAACTAAGGCTGGGAGCTGAGCCCTTTTAGTAGGAGCTGGTCTGAGAATTCTCCCATGTCCATCAGCCAGGAGATTGAGTGGACCATGTACACAGGAGTTTCAGACCTAGGTCCAGAGTCTGTAGAACCTATGCAGTAGGTTCATTTAGTTAGTCCCATTTCTCTTCTCATATTGTAACTGGTCATTTCCAGGTCCTAAGGGATAGGGTAAGTTTAGTTCAGTTGCTTTCATCTCTGTTCTGAAATATACTTGTTTATCTCAACAGCCTAACTCAAGGGGCCTTGGTTCATTCTAAGACTCCTGTATCGAAAGGAGGCCATCAGGACCATCAGCTGGATACAGAAACTGGGGCCCTACACTGTGGGATGAACTCACAGCTAGCTCAGGGTAAGAATGGGTGTTTAAACCCAATAATTAAATTATTATAATACACCCCCCCCAACACACATGGTTCAGACAGGTATTGGCTGTACTGGCTACAGGCCTCTCTTGTAGCTTACAGTAAACAGCACAGTGAACAGACTCCCACCACGGTGGACCACCGTCTGCACGAACTCATGGTGAGGCCCCAGCAGGCATTAGTGTTTTCAAGAAAGAGAATATACATCCCTTACACTAGGGAGATGTTACTGAACACTAAGTTTATTTTCTTTATTCTTTCCTTGGCCTCAGATCCATCCCAGAATCAGCAGCTATCAAACCCATCCATGCACATTCTAGAAGATGTGAAGCCAAAAACCCTCCCTTTGGATAAAGGCATTAACCATCAGATCGAGTCTCCAAGTGAAAGACGGAAGTGAGTTGCCAAAAGATGCATGTGGAATTCCTTTGCTTTTTAAAATTTTATTGACTAAGAATGGGAAGAAAGTGTGAGATGGCAAGATATAAGCAGTCTTTTTGTGCTTCTTGTCCATTGACTCTGAGTGATCAAACAATAAGTATTTATGGATGTTTGAGACAGTCTTCCTGGCCAGTAAATATGCACTCTGATTTTTATCGATTTGTAAGAGCAAAATAATGTTTTTAACCTGCAAGTCTAAACATTTGGGAAGAATTTGCAGACCTGTTGCCTAAGTGATTTATTTGATTTAAATTGCCTCAGAGCCTATTGACAAATGTTCTTTCAAGGAAAAAAATGTTTTTTCTCTCATTTATGTGCTGTCCCATGAAGTAACTACCCCAGGTTGTATTCTTATTTTGTAGAGACTGTATTATTTTATAATAAGAATATTTCCTATCATTTTTGAAGTCTTTCAATATATAATAGGTGCTGTGTTGAAGGGTTTACATATATCTCATCCCTTTTTATATATGTTAATTCACTGAACTCTTCCAGTAACTTTACTGGGTCTTGTTTCCATTTTAGAGATGAGGACATTGAGGCTCAGGGAAATTAAATAACTTATCCAAAGTACTTGACTAGTTAAGTAGTGGAGGAAGTCAAAATGAACCTGTAGTTCCAAGGTAAAATCATATTTGGGTGAGAGGTTCCTCGTAATCAGTTTTTAAAAGATATAACATTCATGATGCATTAACCAGTCATTCTACCTAGAGCCAGATGACCTAGATTTAAACTTCGATTCTGCCACTTGCCTGCATAGGACTTTGAGCCAGTTACTTAATCTTTCTCTGCCTCAGTTTCCTCATGCATAAAATGGGAATAATAGTACCTACGTCATATGTCAGTGGTGGTGCTGATAATACCAAATAATAGTGATGGTGACAGTGGTGATGGTGGTGACGGTGGTGATGACGATGGTGGTGACAGTGATGGTGATGGTGACGGTGGTGATGACGATGGTGGTGACAGTGATGGTGATGGTGACAGTGGTGATGGTAGTAATAATGATGGTGGCAATGTAGGTGACGATGGTGATGGTGGTGATGGTGACAGTGGTGACAGTGATGACGACAGTGATGGTGACAGTGGTGACAATGGTGACAGTGATGATGGTGATGGTGATGGTGATGGTGACGGTGGTGACAGTGATGATGGTGATGGTGACAGTGGTGACGATGGTGATGATGGTGATGGTAGTAATAATGATGGTGGCAGTGTTGGTGACGGTGGTGATGGTGGTGATGGTGATGGTGACAGTGGTGACAGTGATGATGGTGATTGTGACAGTGGTGACGATGGTGACAGTGATGATGGTGATAGTGGTGATGGTAGTAATAATGATGGTGACAATGGTGACAATCATGATGGTGATGGTGACAGTGGTGACGGTGATGGTGACAGTGGTGATGGTAGTAATGATGGTGGCAATGTTGGTGATAATGGTGATGGTGGTGATGGTGACAGTGGTGACAGTGATGGTGGTGGTGATGATGATGATGGTGACAGTGGTGACGGTGGTGACAGTGATGACGGTGATGGTGACAGTGGTGATGGTAGTAATAATGATGGTGGCAATGTAGGTGACAATGGTGATGGTGACAGTGGTGACGGTGATGACAGTGGTGATGACGGTGATGGTGACAGTGGTGACGATGGTGACAGTGATGATGGTGATGTTGATGGTGGTGATGGTAGTAGTAATGATGGTGACAGTGGTGGTGATGGTGGTGATGGTTGTGATGACTTGCTTCGTAAGTTCATCTTTTTACCTTATTTATCATGTTACAGTTTTTTTACTCAGTATAGTGTTTGAACCATTTCCCCTTTTCTCTTACGTGTATCCTATTTTATTACCATCTGTCCCGATGACACTCCAAATCAATAGAAGGTAAAATCACCTAGAAGTAATCATTATTGTTCTCGATTACTGCTTGGATTTTCAACCTTTTTGAATGCAATGTGCTTATACTTTAGGGTATTACATGCAAATCTGATACTCTGGAGGAGACAATCTCTGCCTAAGGAGGGAGGTGTGAATTGGCAGGGGCTCAGGGAGTCTTTCTGAAAGCCGATCGAAGACAGACGGGCTGACGCTCTGTTCACTTCTGTGTCGGCATTTCTCTTTTCCTCCTCCTTTTCTGGGTTCTGTCCCTTTCTTCACATATGAAATGAACTCTTAACAGCAGGAGCTCCGGCGAGGCTCATGTACCACCCACAGAGCAAGGCTTAATCACACGCGAAGCTCATGCGATACCAAGAGCACCTGACAAACATTGCAGTGACTTCTGGCTGGGGCCCATTCTGCTGTGTGGCTCTTCATGACCTAGCACTTATTACATGTTTTGAACATCAGCCTTATTCACATGTACCCATGACGAACTTCTCTGATAGGAGTAGAAGCCAACTTGCTAAAAAATATCTCCATTAAAGCTCTGCCCTTTAGCTCTGGGTTCCTTTAAGAGCTCTTTCCTAGATCCCTACTCATCTCTCCCTTCCCACCCAGTCCGTGATTTTTATATCTAACCCAACATGTAATGTCAACTAGCAAAGTACCCGGCAAAAAAAAAAAAAAAAGACTAGAAAGATATTTTGTCTTCCTGTCCAATCATGCCAGCCTGGTTTTGATATTATACAACCAACACATGTACAGTCTGGATGAAATGACTATTTCTGTTCTTTATAAAACATTACCACTAGGACTCTCTGTTGTATTTTATTTGGTTGTCAAGGGCATGTTTTTGTTATTGTTATTTTGTTTTGTTTTCATCCAAAATGTCTCTTCTTGTGGAGGGCCTTCTCTTTGCTTCTCGTAATTTTTGGCTCCTTTACCATGTTACAGGAAAAGCCCTCGAGAGAATTTCCAGGCTGGGCACTTGTCCCCCTGTTCTCCCACCCCTCCCGGCCAATCACCAAACAGGTACAAGAGGTTAGAAAGCCTTTCTGAGGCAGCTTGATTTCACCATGTGCCTGCCGAGCATGATTTCAGCCAAATTAGTGCTTGCCAGATGATTCTGAGAGATTTGTTCACTACCTCTCTTCCTACACACACACACACACACACACACACACACGCATGCACACACACGCACACGCACACACAGAGGCAGGAGGAAAGAACACATCCCCCACCTGCCCACAGATTTTCTCAGCCTGTGATAGAAAAAGTCAAGAGTATGATGTTGGCACTGCTGTGGGCATGGGGCTCTAATTACATTGTGCAGAAACCCAGAATCTAATAATAAAATCCACCAGACAATTGCTGGGCTCCTCAGCCGGCGCCTTTCCCTCCAAGTTCGCTGGGGCCTTCTGGGCAGGGTCTGCTGATGGCTCTTATGGGGAACCAGGAGGGGGCTAGCGATGAAACTTCATCCTTCCCTTTCCCCCACTCAAGCCCTATTATGATTGCTTCTGGACATTAATTGGGCCCCAAGATATTCTTAAAAGCTGCCTGAGTTCCCATTCACTGGAGAAAAGTAGTGGGAACTCAGAGGTTTTCTTTGATTTAGACATTTCATTTTACTACACTGGGTGAGAGGGAAATCCTAATAAATAGAGGTTGCTTGGAACAGCTCTTCCTCTTTTCTCTTGTCTTCCTTTCTGTTTCTTCAGTTCCTCTGTACCCTGTTGGCTTTTGAATGAAATTGCATATTTTAAAATTTCTTATATAATTCCAAGACTTTCCAGACAGCAGGCATCACTGTGATCTGACCTCAGTTGTGGGAAAGCTGTCGTGCAGGGGGCCATCTAATGCTCTCAGCCGGTGTAAGTCTGCAGGGTCTAGTTCTAGTCCGGTGGTAGGCCGTGAAGTGGGGAGCGGGGGGGACAGAGACAGGGGACAGAGACGGGGGCATTGCAGCCCGTGCTCTCCAGCATGGACAACTCTTACAACAAGAGAGATGGCAAGTGCCCAGTTTATGGAACCCCTGAGTGTTTGCACTGGAAGAGGCGGTAGGTAGTGACCATCTAATCTAATCCTCTCATTTGAAAAGTGAAAGCAAAACCCGAAGTGTGTTCCTTACATCCCATCATAGAACTTGGGGACAGAGCAGGGAGTGGATCCCATGTCTGCCTGGTACCTATTGGGCTGTACGACAATTGCCTCTATTTTTAAACAAAAACAACAAGTTTTTCTTAATAGGTAAAAAGAAATGCCCTAGTGAGCCAATGAACCCCAATGATAGAAAATCTCAAAGCAGTATTGAAACCTTAGTAAAGCCAAATTGGATTATCTTTTAGGACTTCGGAAAACATATGATAAGTACATTGAGTCATTTCAAGGCATTTAATCACTGTGGTCAAATAGACACAGTATGGGCTTTCTGTAACATATAACTGAAACACACACACACACACACACACACACACACACACACACACGCACGCGTGGATTCCATGCCACAGCGGAGGCCTGTTATATTGAGCAGTTTGCTTGCAACTTGTATCTTATGCTTAATTCCTGCTCATTATCAGTTCAGTAATTGCCATTGCATTCATGATATAAAATTTTAAACATCCATGTTGGGTGTTTTTTTTTTTTTTTTTTTTTTTGCTTGGAGCTACATGTTAGTGTGTTTGATCAGCTATTCTAACTGAACGTTTTATTACCACGTATATTTTGAAACCCAGGTCTATCAGTGGGAAGAAGCTGTGCTCGTCCTGTGGGCTCCCTCTGGCCAAAGGCGCCGCCATGATCATCGAGACCCTCCATCTCTATTTCCACATCCAGTGCTTTAGGGTACGTACGCGCCGCTCTCCTCTCTGAGTGATGTCTTCTAGCATCTTCTAGCGTCGTTCTGTGCTTAGAAATTCCCTCCTGGAAATCCTGATGGCTTCTGCTTGTGAGGCCAGCCTCTCTAGGTATACAGAGTGTTCACAGAGCCCGTCCTTCAGGATGAAACTCTCCTCTCACACGTCCCTCTGGGACTTCAGGTTAGAAGAAGCAATACAGACTTGTGCAGTGTGTCGGGAATGTGGCGTCTTTGCTGCTTCTGACTCTCTTGTCACTTTATATCAAAGGTTTTTGTCTTTGAACGGAAGATTTTTCTGTCAGTTAAGTGGTTGATAGCTAGTTGCTTAATTGTAGGTCTCCAAATGATTATGCGCACAATCACAGATCTACCCTGCCCCCCAAACTAAGTTGCCTTTACAGTCCTTAGAGAATCTTTTCTGGTCCTTATTTATCATCTCAAATACACCATCACCTCCATAAGGGGAAGGGGAGGGCTTATCTGTCCAGCTCACGATGATTTCCTCAGAACCTAGCCAGAGATGAATGAATAGACCAATACACTGAAAATGAGGAGGCCCAGGTCGTGGTCCCACATCTCCTGCTAATAACGGGATGAGCTAATTAGGAGGTGAAACGGCAAGGTGGTAAAGCACTTTTAGCTCATTTATTATAAAATTTACAAGTTCAACTATATCGGCATTTCTTTTTTTTTTCCCACTCATGGGCACAATTCAAGTTAATATCTCATGTTGAAGCGAAACCCTCGAACTTTGAATAAGAGTGATTTCTTTCTCTTCATCAGGCTAACATGCTTTTTCTTTCCCTCTCAATTTTTGTTCTGTTTCTTCATCGGTAACTTCTTCAGCTATCAAGTAAACTGCCTGGGTATAAAATAAGTCCCACTTTACCTATAAGCTAAGAGAAAGTGAGTGAAGTCCCCAAATCATTAATTTAATAATATCAGTAATTACCGGAAAGCAAAATTTACCAGGAGCAAAATGCAATATGGATACTTAATTAGACTCAATTTAGCAATATTTCTCATTGTAAAGTGAAGCTAGACAATGTATATCCTAAATTGTCTGGGGGTGTTTTGAGGCTCAAAGAATATGCTTGTTAATTCCTGGCAATGCCAAGATAATGTTTTCCGGCACCACGGTTTGTTCTCAGAGACTTTCCCCGAACTTGATATAATCCAGATGGCAAAGAGTCTTTGCAGGTTCTCAAGGAGAGGAGACTTGCTTTCTGAGCCATCAAAGCCTTTACTCTAATGATTCACTTCCTGGAGCCTACCTGACGCTTTAAGGCACATCGCCTCTTGGATTTATCCCCTACCTGCAAGTCAGTGGAGCTTATGACATAATTTGGATGAAGCTTTCCTCTACTCCCCAGGTGACCTCAGAGCACGAATCTGGGGCCGACCCTCCTCTCCTGAGCTGGTTCCTAACTGCCCCCCTACCCGTCCCCCCCTCCCCCACAGAAGGCTGGCATCTGAACCACCCTGATTGCCACGTTCTCTAAAGCACTTGGTATTACTGCTTTCAATGTAGAAACATAAGGTGGAATAGCCACGTCCTAGTAATTCTGATCTGGTACAACTCACCAACAATTCCAGAAAACATTTAAAGATTATCCACAAACAAGTTTCAATTGATAATCCATTGGCCACGTGTTTATTTAAAAACCACTCGGATGTCATTGTTCCATCTTGATTGAGAGGTTCCATCTTGATTTGGGGTCAACTTAACACCCCCTCCCAGCTCCACAACCGTGGACAAGTCAGTGAGCCTTTGAACCAGTGTCCTTCTCTGTAAAATGCAAGGAGTTAGGATAAAATGCTAGAAGCGTGTTGTTGCTGTGAGTCAGTTAGATGAGAACGACATCTAACATGCCTTACTTAGCAAATGTGGAGGTTGTAAAAGTGATCGTTGCGTATTTGTGTGAACTGCAACTAAGCATTATAAAGAAATGATTCCTTGTGCACCTTATACCTTCTATTCTTTCTGCCCTGCAGTGTGGAATCTGTAAAGGACAGCTTGGAGATGCAGTCAGTGGGACGGATGTAAGGATTCGAAATGGTCTTCTAAACTGTAATGATTGCTACACGCGATCCAGAAGTAAGTATCGGGGGCGGACACAGGATACCTTGAGATGAGTGTGAGCACATGCCTTTTACAGGTCCCAATTTGGAAATTCAACTGTTCCTCCTCATTGACATAACTACTCTGAAGGTAAGATTTATGAGCACTTAGGTAAAATAAATGATAAGGAAATAACCCCATTTAGCACTTGTTTTTTACTGGAAGTTACTGTTACAGTGTGGCCAAATTCTTTTTATCCAGAAAAATTCTTTTTATCCATTAATATACCAGGAAGGTAAAAACCAAGTTTGAGATGTTGCTTGAGCTCACCATAGAGATTTTGGTGAGACAGAAGGAAGATGCAAAGTCTGTGAAATACTGTTCATTTGTGGAGGCATATCTGTAGAAGACCACCACCACATGGGATGGTTAAAGTGTGAAGAATGGCTCTCCAGTGTTCATCAAAGGAAGCACCATGTCCTCAGTGTCCATATGCCCTACAGTCAGGAGTTTTGTGACCCAGTCTGGTTTTGTTCCCAGCTTACTTGAAAAATTCCTTCAGAGCTAAGATGAGAGGTTCTACTTCTCTGGTAATCCCTGTCCCACACTCCTCCAAAATTCCTTAGTACATAAACAAAGCTTAACCAATCTCCGCTGCCCCAAAGTTCCTTTGAACAGCTTGCCCCCTGATCCTGTCTGGGTCTCCTAGATGGTTCGTGTTGGTTTTGAGGGCACCAGGGGGCGCTGTTGCCCAGCTGCTGTTTAGAAAATCTGTTGCTCGCCAGCCAATGGCTCATCTCTGAATCCTTCCTCCATCCTAAGGACAGTCCTCCTGGTGGGGAGACTTCCAGCAAATTCATCAGTTAGAAATTCTAACTTATAAAAACAGTGGAAGTGAAGAGGTGGAGTTTGAAATTCAAGAATCTTTTCTTTCTCAAAGTAAGTGAAGGAACACCTTTAGTCTTTTTCACCTGGGTTTCTGAATCTGCAAGACTGAAGACTGGCAGAGTGAAATTGAAATCAAGTTGTTTTATTGCTATAAATTTAGTCAATTCAGGGAAGTATGTGACTCTTTTAACAGAATCATAGGAAATAAGAATTAGATCAAAACTACTTGGTGGTCTTGATCTATGGCAAACATTTGACTTAAAGTCAAAACAATTCCAACTTTGAGCTGCTGCCCTCAAAACTAACCATTTATACCACATAATATATATATTATATTGATATTAATTTTATATAATTATATAATATATAATATGGATATAGTATATAATAGTGCTATCAACTTTGTACTATGTATTATACATGTAAAATATGGTATAAATAGTTAAAATGGCTAAATGAGCAACAAATAAAATAGTATACCATGTATGATCCGTAAGTATATATACATCTATAACATATAGTAATTAAATATAATTATTTAAACTGTATTTTTATTTGCTTATTTTTATACACTACAATGGAAAACTAAGCCCTTTTCTTCCAGATTCCAAAGTGATTTTAACTATCATCTTGTACAAATTACACTTTTTCTCAACCTCAATGAACCAGATGAATGTGAATCTTGGAACCAGAAGAGGGCGCTGATAGGTTGAAGCACTGTTGAGCCAGATTTGAAAAGTACTGAAAATCTGAATTCCTTTCAATATTTAAAGTGCTTGAAGGATAAAGAACAAATCTGAACCCACCTCTGGGTGACAGCGGCCTGTTTTCATCCAGATTTTGATTTTAATTGAGAGAGTGGGTGATTCATTGCCATTTCTTTAGGAAACTACCTTTTTGGATCTAGGCCAGCAATTTTTCTCTTGTGTATACAAATAAAAAGGGCCTTAACTGCTTTTAATTCCAAATCTAAAGACAAGAACCATGGAGTTATAATCATCTATAAGAGGTTATAAATTATAATAGTCTTATAAGATAAAAAATAAAGTGCTTTGGAGGTACTAAAATGATTTTTTTAGTTTTTATTTTATAGAAAATACTAGGCTTTTTTTTTTTTTTTGGACACTAAGAAGAAAGCAAGAAGGCTTATTACTTTTCTGCCTAGATGATTTCTACAGACATTCAAGGAATAAGTAAAATTTTAAATGGTGTCAGTTTAGAAAATTGGGTTGTTTAGAAAGATACCAAATTAAAAGTGAAAATCTCCAAAATTAACCAATTATCACTTTCTAATTATTCTTAAGAGAAGGTTAGAATGTACGTTTGTATATGTACACACACACACACACACACACACACACACCCTATGTGTGTGATACATCTACCTACCTGTGTTCTGTTTTTTATTTCACGAAGGTAATCACATAGTGTTCTGTACTTTTTGTTGCTCTTGTGTTTAATTTAATGATATATTATGGAATTTTTTTCTTTTTTTCTTTGGCCATTTGGCCATTTTCTCATATAATATATTTTTTCTCCTCATTCTTTTAAATGGCTTTTTAACACCTGAATATAATCCCATTGTGTGGTCTTAGCATAATTTCAAGCTGTTCTCTGTGCATGGGCACTTGGGTTGTTTCCTATGTTTTAATATGTTTTTGTTAAGGCCCCAGTGAACATCCACGGACAGATGTCCTCATGAACCGTTGAAAGCATTTCTGTAGGGTCGATTCTGAGCACTGGGACTGCTGAGTTAACAGTCATGTGCTTTTAAAATTTTCAGACAACTTGTCTAATTATCTTCCAGAAAAGTGCACTCTCCCTGCAAAGTGCATACGAGAGCCTCTTTCTCTCTCCATGCCTCTGTCAGTTCTGGATAGCATCAGACTTTTTAAATTCCTACTGTGGTGTGTGGGGAAGGGAGAATCGCATTGCTTTGACCTGTGTGTCTTTAAGTGAATTTGAACATCTTTTTGTATGTTTATTGACCATTTCTATTTCTTTTTTGCTATAAAAAAATTCTTCTTCTCCATTCTTTGCCCATGGTTCTACTGATACTTGATTTGTAGGAATTCTTAGTAAATCAAAGACATTTTCCCTTGATTTTATATTGTCGCTTATCGCAGTTGTCATTGGTCTTTCTACTTTGTGAACTTCCTTTCACAGAAGAGATTTTCATGAAAAGCAATTAAACATACCTTTTTTTATTCTTGCCTTTTTGGATTCTGGCTTCTGTGTCCTGGTTAGAAAAACTTTCACTACCCCAGGGATTTAGCTCAGATTTCTCCTGGAATTGTTATTTTCTTCTTCACATGTAACTATGTGATCATTACAATATATTTCGGGGTAAGAAATAAGATAGATGCCCAGCCTTTTTTCCCTCCAATTACAAGCTGTGCAAATATAACTTAAGAATCCCTTTTTTTCTCATTAATTTGAAATGCCAGCTTTCCATAAACTAAGTTCCCATAAGTATTTGGATCTATTCCTGGATGTTTTATTATGTCTTATTAATCTATTAATTCTCAAGTATTGAATAGTTTTAATTATTATAGCTTCTTAATATGTTTTCATATTGAGTAATAATGCCCACTTTCTTTCCAATTGTTTTTTCTAATTTTTCCTAGCTCTTCTTTCATGTTTATTTTTTCAGACAAATATTAATATTATGTTGGGCTAAACTTAACACACGACAGGAACAATAACCAGCATATCTGAGAAGAGTGCTCATTTCTTTCTTGGTGTCAGAGAAAAAAGTATGCTAGCTTCAGAGTGAATTGGTGGAGGGGTTAATAGTTGGCTCGAGAAGTACAAATATACTTAAATTGGTTGAGTATATCCCAGATGCAAAAAAAAAAAAAAAAGTCAGAATGGAAAGAAATGGCTAAAAATCATTTTTCTTTCTTTTTTATTTGATTTTGATCTGCATTGGGGGGGGGATGAGTAGACGGAGGGGATGGTTTATATCATAGGCATTCTAAGTGAAACAAAATAATTTCATTGTGTGGAATAATAAAGCCTGACTACATAATCATATTTCCTTCAAGTAACTAGTCACATTTAAATGAAATTTTTCTCTTGGAGGGGAGAAATAGCATAAGAGCATATTAAAATGCAATTCCTAAAAGCAATGCAAACAGTTTTTAAGTTCATATGTAAATGAGAATCCAAGTGTAAAACAAACCACCTGCCACAAATCAAGTTGTCACGTGACTACCTCCTGCCATTTGTGCTTGGCGGTTGGGTGACTGTCCCTGTGTCTGTTCCATCATTCATTCTGGTGAAATGCATTTCACTCAAGATCCCCAGGGTCTTTTCCAGTGTTGCGATTGCTTCATTACAACTCTAGTGCCTCCAATGGAGGAGGAACTTTGTGAAGGTTTCAGCAGGAAATATGGAACCCAAACCATCCTTCTAGATGGAGTTACCAGATAAAACACAAGATGGTCCCCATTTGAATGTTTTTGCCCTATTAAAAGTGAATTTCAGAGAAGCAGTGATCTTTTTTTTTTTAGTAACTGTAGGTCCTAAATATTGCATGGTCAGGATTTAGCACAAGTATATCTCAAATATCACCTGGGATTTACTTACACTAAAAAAAAATTTTTTTTAATTTGTTTTTTACCTGAAACTCAAATTTTGTTGGGTGGTCTGTATTTTTATTTACTAAATCTAGCAAATGTGTATGAGTCCATATGTAGATCATAGGTCATATTCCTCCTGTTGCAATGTATTTGTTCTTAGAAACCCAAACCTAAAGGACCAGGAAAGAGATTATTTTCTTACTTTTTTGCTGCCTCTAGAAGATGAGGTAGAAAATTTAACGAAGATCATTTGGTTTAAGGATGAAATCTAGACAATTTCAACCAAACTTGAGAGGACAATGAATCCCCAGGGCTCCTTGTTACGTTCTGGGGCTAGAGGCAGGAGCACCTGTCTGGCAACTTCCTGGTCAGACCACTACAGCTTCTCCCTGGGCCACACTTTGAGCGGCAGAGGGGGACAAACTCCCCCTCCAAGGGAGAAGAGATTTGGGTGGAAGTCATTACTGATGCCAGAAATGTGTAAATGCCCTGAGGCAAGAAGTGTCATGTCATCTAACCAAATATTAACACCCCTCCCCCGTGTCCTTTGTCGCAGGTGCTGGCCAGCCCACAACGTTGTGACGTGGTTTTCCAGCTTCCAGCTCACTCACCATTTCTTTCTGGAGGGTGTCCTCTGGTGACCATTTCACCAGATCTCAAGTTCAGGGGCTTCTTGGCATTGATCTGATTTTGGAAAGGCTGTTCTAAAAGATGGTATCTCTTCTTCTTCAAGCAGTGTTTGTGTTCTCGGTTTTTCATTTCAGTTTTGATTTTGGTTTTCTTTTGGTTTTGCATTTGCACAGTACATACAAACAAATGCGACGATGTCATGATCCTACAGTTCACAAAGAGGTCTAATGGTGGGCCAACAGGCGGATGGTTTCCACAGTGTTATTCTCTTCTCTGAGAGTTCCTGAGATGAATGATGCAATAAACCCGTTTTGTTTTAGTATTTCTAGGAATTAAACACTTCATGTTTACAGAATTGAGCTGCAGAAAGTGCAAGACATGCCAATTTGAGATACGTCGTCTTCTAAGACAGAAGCCTAGGATTCATGCATTTCAGAAACTAAAAAATCACACCATAGAGCTCTGAGCTATAGCTCATTTTTAACGCAGAGACGCTAGTCTGATAATATATACTATAATCCTGAGACATCTGTTACTTACCTTTGGAGGTAGAAGTCCTACCATAAATTATTGCACCGTTAGTATTAGATTTTGTGTGCTTTGGAAGCTCTGTCATTCATAGAGGCTGGTCCATCAAATAAAGCGAACCCTTGCAATATCAGCTAGACCTACACCGTGGGGACATTGCCCGAGGGTGGGAAGAAACCATAGGGAAATATTGCAGACGAAATATCGTCTCCAGAGTTCTTAACCAAAATCCGTGAGGAAGTTTTATCTCCAGAAGAACGGTGGGTCAGTGAGAGCCGTGAGGGCTTTGTGGCTCGCCTCTCTTCAGGCTATAGATGGAATGCGAGACCCCGTATGAGGCCTGTGGAACAGTCCACCCTGAGCTGTGGCCAGGGCTCACCCTTGCCTGCAAGTTCTCCTCAAGGGCCCGAAGCACAGGTGTCTAAAGCAAAGCATTAAGACCCTCCTCCTAGAATCCAGTGACCTACGTCGTGATGAGCCACCCATTGTGCGATCAGCAAGAGCCTCTGACTCACAGAGCGCCCGCCCACTGCAGCGGACATTGGCTCTCTTCCATCCTCCTGTAGCATCAACTCTTGACTATCGACAATTCCGGAACTGGTTCGTGGAGAAGTTTAGAGAGGAGCTCTTGGGGAAAGCTGGCTTATTGGCTGCCCTGTGTGATGAGTTTCCGCTGGCCTAGAAAGGACTCCAGTTACTAAAAAGCATCACATTTTAGATCTCCAGGCTGTTTTCTTTAAGACTGGGGAAAGGGGAACTATTTATTCTGCCTTAAAATGATGGCAAATAAGTGAAGATGACATTTTGTGAATGTAGACTATGGATATACTCCTAGTAGGTTAATGTAGTCATACAAGGAGATCCAGTAGATGTTTTTCTGTTTATGTAAGCAATAATTTTTTTTCCTGTGTCTTATTGAGTAGGGCTAGCAGTTATTTATTTACATGCTAGACTGTTCTCTGCATGCGGGTTCCATGTAAGTGCAGAAATTTCCTCAGCCACGGGGGGTATTTTGACCATTTTGTCATTTGATGAGCTGTTGTTAGATTGAAATTTACACATCATTTCATTAAAAAAATTGTGCCTTAGAAAATGCGAAGCTGTTGCACATAGTCGGCAATGAATTATGGCTACAGTACATTGAGGAGAGTTGAAATCACTTCCAAGTCACCAAGACTTGTCATGGAGATGTTTTGCCGTTTTGCAGGAAAAAGAAATATTAAAGAAAAAAAAAAAGGAAAAGAAAAATAGAAAAAACTTAAAAAGTTTTGAAAATGTACAGATTAAGTTCAATATTTTGATTAACCACCTGCATGTTTTATTAACTATTTTGATAATGTGGATGTTTACACTTTGCATGATATTAGCACAGTACTTTACCACAAACAATGCACAAAATATGATCATTCATAACCGATTTTTATAGAATACTTTTTACATGTGGAACTCCATCCGTTATGTAAGGATTATATGAATATTGCACATTCTCCTCTGGTTTCACGAACCCATTTATACATATTTCTTAGTGAGCCTCATTGTACATGTAGTGAACCCTGAATCGAGTCAAGAAAAATAAAGCCCCATTCTCCAACTGTGAAATGTGCTTTCCCATAATGAACAATAGTCACCAGCACAGAATAATCTCCAACATTTTCTAAATTCTAATTGCCAACTGTTTCTATTTATATTTGATTTCTATTTCATTTGGAGTCTGTTACATGGCATCTCAGGCTGACTAGATCTTGTTTTTTCCAATGCAGCATAACGAGTATGATCTATTTCTTTTCAAATAATCTTTGAGCTCCCAGGGGGGAAAAATGCTCAGCTCTGTTGAGCTACGATGGAAATGTGTTTGTTTAAAAAACAGATGAGGCAAGTGAGTGATTTATTGTTCCTGAGGAAATACACGATTTTTTCCCCTTATACTCCAAAAGCTAGTCCTTTCTCTTTCTTAAGAAAAAAATGAGTAACTCTTTGTTTTTCACTAGCAAGCTATGTCACTTCTTCATTTTTTCTTTGTAGTGTTATTAATGCAAGACATATTCTAGTTATCTATACACAGTGTAAGACTTAACAAAGTGAAATGATCCACCTCCTATGTGAGTCCGTCCAAAAGATGTTACTGCTCTGGGTGGGCCAATGTTCTATATCAGTCATACTAACCTTCATTTAAAATATTTATTCTAAAATGCCTCTGAGAAATAGTAAAAAAAAAAAAATTAAAAATTGTCTAAAATGCAACAGCTTTTATAGTAAATGTACATTTATAAATAAAACACTCAAATCAACTTTGTACTCCATTAATTGGGGGGCGGGGAGGAGGGGTCAGCTTTCCGACTTGGGGAAGAGAGAGTCAAGCTCACTCTCTCGTAAATTTGGGTCTGGGGTGACGTATTCAGAAGATGGCAATGAAGCCTATTTGCATACACATCTTGTTGCATTTTTGAGGTCAGCTGTTTCAGGCAAATCAAACTTAGCAGCTGGTTGTAGGAGTCACTAAGAATTGCCTTGCACTGAAGGATTCAAACTTCTTGAAATGAGACCCACAATCACTAGGAGAAACCCTGCAAATGCCGATGGAAATTATCTCAAACAACCTAACGCTGGTGCATTTCCAACACTGGCCGGAGAGAACCAAGCCAACCCCTTGAAGTCGCTAGAATCTACCAGTGTCCTTAGAGCTTCTCCAGTGTTCCCTCTCATTGTGTACATATAGTCATTTCAGGGAGGGTTTTTTTGCTCCCTTGTCGAACCAGGAAATTTGCTGTGAAACAGAGGCTTCCTGTTGATGTGAACTTTCCAAAATACACATGTACCTTGCCCGGCCCCCTGAGTGGCGGTGGCAAGAGCAAGCAAATTCTGCGAAAGCTCCCATCGCTCTAAGACGCAGTGTTCTAATTGCCGCCACAAAACGTATTCTGGTTCTCTTTTCCAAGTGTGGTAGGCAGCTACTAGTTGCTACTCTTTCCGTAGATAAGTGACTTCTTCCCCTTGCCTAAGAGAGTTTGAGTAGGTCTCAGAGTGGTGGCATATATCCATTGTTACTTAAAGAAGATTCCGAGATTCTGTTCAACTACAAAGAGAAGATTGTTACCGCGCCATCCTTTGGCGTTATCCAAGTCGGGGGTTACAACTGGAAGGCCAAGTTATGCACTGGAAATAGGAACCAAAAGTGGGTAATAGAATGCTGTCAACTTTAGCAAACTGACACATGAACTTTTCTGTCTGAAGAAAGAGGCAGCTACCTGACTCCCAGCAATTGTTTTCTTATGAACTCCCCAGGCTTTTAAATGTTGACAATTCAAAACATTTTCTGACATGTGCCAACCCAACTTGTGAGGCCCCACAAAATACATCTGGAAGTCTTAATTTGTTCTCAGGCCACCCGTGTGCAACCCACTGTCTTCTCTTAGCTTTTCTATCAGCTACTACACACTTGCTCTCCTAAGCGTTATTTCCTTTGACAAACAAAGGCTTGGCTAAGGAAAATACTTTGGGAGTGTCTTGGGTCATTCCGAGAAAGAAGCCCAAAGAGCCATCAATCAGCTGGATGTATTGCTACGACTCCTAACACTTTTTGGCCCACCTTGTTTATTGTCACCAAAGACTGCTATTTTAGAAGCACCCATGTTCAGTGTTTTGCAGAACCATACCCTTCCCCTTAATAGTTTCCTCTTTTCTTATGAGTGACTCAAAGGACAGGAAAATAGGCATACATAATAAAGTAGAACTTTTCCTAAACTTCTTGAGCATCATTTCATCAAAGGTAGTTGCACCAGCATTGGGTTTTTTTAATCAAAAACATTTTGATAAAAAATGCTCAGTCGGTTAAGTGTCTGCCTTTGGCTCAGGTCATGATACCAAATTTCTGGGATCGAGCCTCACATCAGGCTCCTTGCTCAGTCGGGAGCCTGCTTCTCTCTATGCCTGCCACTCCCCCCTGCTCATGCGCTCACTCACTTGCTCTCTGTCTCTCTCTGACAAAAATTTTTAAAAAGCATTTTTGGCATGTATATATATACCTCCCTATTCTATAGGAAAGAAATGAGGTATAAAAGAAAGAAGCGGGGCACCTGGGTGGCTCAGTTGGTTAAGCAACTGCCTTCGGCTCAGGTCATGATCCCGGAGACCCGGGATCCAGCCCCACATCGGGCTTCCTGCTCGGCGGGAAGCCTGCTTCTCCCTCTCACTCCCCCTGCTTGTGTTCCCTCTCTCACTGTGTTTCTCTCTGTCAAATAAATAAATAAAATCTTTTTAAAAAAAGAAAAGAAAAAGAAAGAAGTGACTGACTCTGGATGAATATAAAAGTTTACATTATTGTGTATTTCATCATTTGTCTCCAATCAGGGGTGACAAGGTTAACCTCCTATTCAGCTGTGCCTGGCTCGTGTGTCTGGGATCTCACATGAGACCAACTAGGAGGACCTCTGAACAAAGATGGAATTTGGCTGAATTTACACTCAAATGGGGGAGCAGAATATTCTTTTTATACTAAATGTATACTTACTAAGTCCTCAAATGGACTCTGAATTCCATTTTTACCCCCTCGGGTTTGATTTCTTTCTCTGAGAAGAGACGAGAGCTGGCCCTTGTGACACAACGTTGGACATCTTATCATTTGCTGGAACGGATGCTAAAGGACCTCTCCAGCCAACCACACTCCTGGCCAGAGCCCCACTGACCTCTGCCCTGACACACAACATTCCCAAAGCCTCTCTATGCTCCCCAGATCTGGTCTCCAGAGCCAGGAGAAAGTAGCCTGCCCAATGACACATTCGTCTGGCCCAATCTTTGTTTCACAACACGGGACCTCACCACTTGCTCAGGGTCAGCACCAAAGAACTGAGCAAAGGAAGGGCATCTTTCTAACCACTCTGATGGAGAGATGACCCTGAGGGCATAGCACAGTGATTCCTATGCCACAATATCATTTCACTGCTAACAGATTCACTGACAACATTAAATCAAGGCATTTTATTTTTCCAGCAAGAATAATGACATTATCCATGAAAACCTTTTTACTTTATTGTCCACCAAGGAACCAGAGAATTATTTCAGTGGGCCCTGTTGGTTTATAAAATACTGTGGCTGGAAAGTGACTGTAGTATAACTCTAGGAAGCCCCATAAACATTTTATCAAGCACTACACTCCCACTGTCTATGGGCCAGCATGAATTACTATCCCAAGCTCTAATCTTGGAGCATTCTGCAGTTCCTTCTAAATCTGTGAAAAGTTCTGATAATTTTGCATGTTTTCCAATGCTTTGAAGACTGAGAAGCTATAGAGCTACCTTATGACCCAGCAACTGCACTACTGGGTATTTATCCTAAAGATACAAATGTAGGGATCCGAAGGGGCACATGGACCCAAATGTTTATAGCAGGAATGTACACAATAGCTAAACTCTGGAAAGAACCTACATGCTCATCAACAGATGAATGGATAAAGAAGATGTGGTGTATATATACAATGGAATACTATGCAGCCATCAAAAAGAATGAAATCCTGCCAATTTCAACGATGTGGATGGAACTGGAGGTTATTATGCTGAGCAAAATATATCAATCAGAGAAAGACAATTATATGATCGCTCTGATATGAGGAATTTGAGAGGCAGGACGGGGGATGATGGGGTGGGGGGTGAGAAAAAAGAAACAAGATGGGACCAGGGAGGGAGATAAACCATAAGAGACTCTTAATCTCAGGAAAGAAACTGAGGGTTGCTGGGGGTGGAGCAGAGGGTTGGGGTGGCTGGGTTATGGAAAAAAAAATAATAAATAATTTTTAAAAATACTGAGAAACTACACCTTGTTTATATAATAACACTCTGGGGAAAAAGTGGAGTGTTTGGCTAAATGTAGAATGCCTATTCTGAGATGATCCAAGAAAGTTTGAAAAAGAGGACTAATCAAAGTAATTTGTCTTACCAAACAGTAAAATTTACCATAAAGTTAAAAATAAACAAGTACATATCTTGGGGAAGAGTTAATAAACAAATTATAATTAACACAGAAAAATATATGGCCCAGAAATAGACCCAAATAAGCATAAAAATTTTAGTGTATAACAGTAACAGTACCATAAATCAGTGGATAAAAGAGGAACAGTTAATTAATGCCATCTCTTCACAATAAAATTATCTCAGATGAATTAAAGTGTTAAGTGAAAAACAAAAGAATGATAGGTTTGTTTAAGTATGTTTAAATACATAATAAAGGGAATTTTAGGCAAAATTTAAAAGTGTTGAGAAATTAGGGTAAATATTCCCAATAAATAAACCAAAAGGTTAATATCTTCGACATATGAAGTCCTTTGCAAATCAATAGAAAATGGGCAAAAGAACATTAAAAAGTTGGACAGAAAAGAAATATAAATGACCAGTAAACATGAAAAAAAATGTTCAACTATACTGGTGTTCAAAGAAATGTAAATTAAAACAATAGTAAGATAAGACTGTCCTACACCCCCAAAATAGATAGTAATTCAATTATATTAAGAACTAAAAACTTCCATATCACAAAAATAAAGTTTTTAAAAGGCTACAAATCAAGAGCATTTTTGTCACAGGTACAACCAATGAAGAATTAGTATGCAAACTGTATAAGGAACTTGAAAATATCAAGAAAAACACAAACAGGTCAATTTTAAAAATGGACAAAAAACATGAAGAGTGATATCATAGAAAAATAAACGGCAAAAACAAAAATATACTCAATTTAATTAAGAAGAAGATACAAATTAAAACCGTTATGTGATGTCATTTGATGTGTACTGAATTGATAAAAATTAAACTTTGATGACACCAACCATTAGTGAAGATATAAAGCAATGGATACTCAAAAACTACTGATAAAAATATATATGGTAAGTGGTTAATGTCCAAAATATATAAAGAACTTACACAGTTCAACATCAAAAAAACAACTAATCTGATTTTAAAATGGGTAGAGAAACTGAATAAACATTTTTTCCAAAGAAGATGTGCAGATGGCCAACGGACACATGAAAAGATGCTCAACATCACTCATCATTTTCCTAATGTCATTTCCTATTTCACTGTGATATCAGCTCCCACCTGTCAGAATGGTGAAAATAAAAAACATTTGTTTCAGAAACAAGTGTTGATGAGGATGTGGAAAAAAGGAAACCCTCATGCACCATTGGTGGGAATGCAAATTGGTGCAGCCACTGTAGAAAAGAGAACAGAAATTCCTCAAAAAAAATTAAAATTATAACTATCATATTCAAAAAAATACATTGACCTCTATGTTTATTACAGCATTATTATAATATCCAAAATATAGAAGCAACCCAAGTTCCATTTATAAATGGATAAAGAAGCTGTGCTTTATACACACACACACACACACACACACACACACACACACACAGAGGAATATTACTCATCCATAAAAAAGAAATGACAACTTGCCATTTGCAATATTCTCACCCAAAGAAAGAAAAAGACCATATGATTTCACTCCTATATGGCTTTTTTTTAGATTTTATTTATTTATTTAACAGAGAAAAACACAGCTAGAGAGGGAACACAAGCAGGGGGAGTGAGAGAGGGAGAAGCAGGCTTTCTGCAGAACAGGGAGCCCGATGTGGGGCTCGATTCCGGGACTCCAGGATCATGGCCTGAGCCGAAGGCAGACACTTAATGACTGAGCCACCCAGGTGCCCTCCTATATGGATTTTAAGAAACAAAACAAATGAACAAAAGAAAAAAAGAAAAAAGAGGGCTCCTGGGTGGCTCAGTGGGCTACAGCCTCTGCTTTCGGCTCAGGTCATGATCTCAGGGTCCTGGGATCCAGGCCCGCATCAGACTCCCTGCTCAGCGGGGAGTCTGCTTCCTCTGCTCTCTCTCTCTGCCTGCCTCTGCCTACTTGTGATCTCTCTGTCAAATAAATAAATAAAATCTTTTTTAAAAAAGATAAAAGATAAAAAAATAAAAACCCCACTCTCAAATACAGAGAACAAAATGGTAGTTGTCCAATTGTGGAGGGGTATGAAATAGATTTTTTTCAAAGATTATATATTGGTAAATAATTCTGCATTTGTTTAGTGAAACTGATGAAGCTCATACCCCTTAATGTAGCAATTTCACTTTTAAAACCTGACTACCTTAGCGTAAATTCTAGAGAAATCCAAACTCACAAATGCCCTCCATGAGACATGATTAAGAATGACCCTCACAACACTGTTTGGATATAAATTATACCATCTCATTTTAGCAGTGAAAAATGAGAAAAGTAAAAAGTGTACACATGCATTTGGATGAATCTCAGGAAAAATAATAGGTTAAAATAACAAGCCACCATGTGCTTTATTGGGCAGCACATACACCAAAAATAACAAGACATCTCATATAATATCCATCGTGACACCATTGACATAAAAGTCCAAAGACAACAGAAAGCTAAGTGTTGGGGCGCCTGGGTGGCTCAGTTTTAAGCAATTGTTTTCTGCTCAGGTCGTGATCCTGGAGTCCCAGGATGGAGCCTCACATCCATCAGGCTCCCTGCTCCGAGGGAAGCCTGTTCTCTCTCTCCCACTCCCCTTGCTTGTGTTCCCTCTCTCGCTCATCTCTTTCTGTCAGATAAATAAAATATTTAAAAACCACAAAATACTAAGCATTTTAGTCTCCTTAGAGTTACATAATGTGTGATAAAAGTAAAGCAAAGCAAAGGAATAATATAAAATTCAGGATTTGGGGTCCAAGTGGGGGAATGCTGTCAAGGAGTGCACACAGGGAGCATCAATTTATTGCCTTTTCATTTGCTATCATTCACAAGTTCTGTTTTGAGTAACTTCAGCCTTACCCAATATTACCAAACTGTTTCTTTAAAAAAAAATTTTTTTTTTTAGAAATAGAGTGTGTGCAAGGGAGTGGGAAAAGGGGCAGAGGGAGAAGAGAGGAAGAACCCTGAAGCAAACTTCCTGTTGAGCAAGGAGCACAGTGTGGGGCTTGAACTCAGGACCCTGAGATCATGACCCGAGCTGAAATCAAGACTACGATGCTCAACTGAGCCACTCAGGCACCCCACCAGACTGCTTTATAAAGTGATTGTTTCCAGTAATCTGGTAACAACATGTGGAAGATCCATTCCCTCCATCATACCCAAAACTTGCTATCAGGCATCTTAATTTTTGCCAGTCTGTTGGAAAGAAAATGGTGCTTCATCAATTTGATCAGCATTCCCCCGACAACTACTGGTAAAACTGAGCATATTTTCAAATCTTTATTGAATGGTTCAGTTTCACTTCTGTGAATTGCCCATTCATTTCTTTTACCAATTTTCCTATTTAATTGCTTTTCTTTTTTTCTTTTTTTCTTTTTTTATTACTTTTTAGGGATTTTGTGAAGATTCTACATCCTATTCCCTTATCAATCACATGCATTGCAAATGCTTCTCTCCATCTGTTGGCTTGTCTTGTGAATTTCATCATGTCTTTCAATAGTCAATTTTTTATTTGACATAGTAAATATGTGAGTATTTGTACATGTTTGTGCTTCTTGAGTCTCATTTCAGAAATCCTTCACTATAATTCTATAAAGATATTCTGTTACCTACTCTAAAAATTTTTTAAAGCTCTGAATTTCACATTTGGATCTTAAGAACAACAGGGTTTAATGTTTTTCCCCTTTGGATAGTCCACTTTTCCAGAACCACTTATGAAATAACTCATCCTTTGTCTACTGGTTTGTAATGTCACTTTTGCAAAGTCTGAAGTTTTACATAAGTCTGAGAGTCTGTTTGGGGACATTTTTCCATTCCATTCGGTCTTTTTGTCTATCCCTACACCAATATCATACTTCTTAATTAGTATATTTTGAGATTAAGCCTTTGTATGTAGAAGGGCAAGTTTCCTTCCTTTCTCAAAATTGTCTTGGTCCTTTTTGGACTTTACTCCTCCATATGAATTTTAGGGTAAACTGTAAAGTTTCTCTAAATTGCCTCTTGGGATTTTGATCAAAATCGAGCTTATAGACCATAATTTTTAATTATTTTGTTAGTATACAAAAATACCACTTTTTAAAATGTTTTTCTTGGGCCAACAACTTTGTGGAACTCTCTTATTGGTTGTAACACATTGTTTATTGTTTCTGAGGCATCTTCTATGTGGTCAACCATCATGTACAAAAAAAGGGATTATTTTGTCTCTTTCCACTTACATCTTCATTTTTTCATGTTAACATATGTATTGTATTTCATGTGTTATTTTATTGTATTGTTAAGATGACTAGTAAAAGATGATAATGAGTGTCCTTGTCTTACACTGTTATTTTCTAAATTATTTCATTTTTAAACTTTATTTATATTTAATACTTACTATAGCAAAGTATAGTTGACATACAATGTTATATTAGTTTCAGCTGTACAGTGTGGTGATTTGACAATTCTATATATTATTCAATGCATCCCACAATAAGTGTAATCACCATCTGTCTCCATATAATGTTATTACAATATTATTGACTATATTCCCTTTGCATTTGTACTCTTGTACAACATATATATTATACTTATTTATATTAACAAAACAATTAGAAAACATTCTAGATATATAGCAATAGGGAAATAGTTGTGAAAATAATGGTACATCATTATAATAATACTCTACCATCAAAAAACTGCATTTTCCAAAACATTTCATTTATGTTGTTAGAATACTGACTCTAAGGGGGCACCTGGGTGGCTCAGTTAGCTAAGCATCCCACTGATGAGTTCAGGTCAGGTTATGATCTCAGGGTCATGAGAGGGAGCCCCTCAGAGGGGAGTCTGCTTAAAAGTCTCTGTCTCCCTCTGCCCCTCCCCCCACTCATGCTCTCCCTCTCTAAAATAATAATAAATAAATAAATCTTAAAAAAATACAGACACTAAAATACTACCTTGAAAAACCATGATATGGGGTGCCTGGGGGGTTCATTCATTAAGTGTCTACTTTCAGCGGCTCAGGTCATAATCCTGGGGTCCTGGGATCGAGCCCCTATCAGGATCCCTGCTCAGTGGGGAGCCTGCTTCTCCCTCTCCCACTCCCCCTGCTGGGGTTCCCTCTCCCGCGCTCTCTCTCTCTCTCTCTCTCTCTCTCTCTCTCTGTCAAATGAATAAAATTTTTTAAAAGCTATGATATCTTAGGCTTTCTGTTCAGCAGAAAGTCTGCTTCTCCCTCTCCCCCATCCTTCCCTCCTGCTCAAACTCTCTCTCTTTCTCTCAAATAAATAAAATATTTTTAAAAAGCCATGATATCAAATGATACATATGATTCAAGTTTTTATAAGTAAAATTTATAACATGTTTTGTATTCCAAATGTTACCCTACCTTTCAAGACTTATAGGATTGCGTTTCCCCATAATATTCAAATATAAAACCATACCCCATTCTACAGGGCTCTGGGAAGTCCCGTCCTCTCTTCAGTCACTTGTGATGACCTTCAGCATGTCCCAGTTGTGGTTTTCCACCCTCTGTCCTTCCACGGCTGCCACTGGCTTTTTCAGGCCCCTTTGCCTATTTCGTCATCCTTTCATACTTAGGCCCCAAACATGGACACAACCCATCACTTCTTTATTCAGACATCAGCTAACAGAGGGCTCTTGTGGTTTAATCAGCTTAAGTATGACTTAAGGATAGCATAGCCAAATCACAAGGCAAGAGAGAAAACACCAAATTGCAATTCATGTGTCATTGCTCTTAGAATCCATTGACCACACCTGTCCACAGGGAGCCACGTCTTTTCCTCCTCCTTAGCTGTGGCCTCTGGCCAGCTGTGTCATGAAAGACACCCTCAACTGAAGTTGGCTCATTCATTCGATCTCTCTTCCCCTCATTCCCCATGCCTGCGCCTTGGAATTCTCCCCTTATACATGAACAAGCTAGAGGAGTCAGATCACGTCAGCCATGATCATGATGATTTCTTATGGCTCCCCTCAGTCCACAATGAAAGCAGCCTTACCTCACCAGATATCTCAGTTAATATCTCAGCTTAAAGAAGGAGCACAGACTCAGGAGTTGGGATATCCAGGTGCAGAGTCCAGCTCTACCTCTTACTACTCATGACCTTGAGCAAGTCGTTTATCCTCTCTGCACGTTAGACATGAGGCATAATGTCTACCACATTATGAACATATCACATAGTGTTATTGTGAGAATTGAATAAGAAAATATATTTAAAATAGGACATAATCTAGCATATGAAAAATGTTCACAGTTTCCATTAGCATTGGTATCATCATGTGTTGGTAGTAATATACTACAGGTTATAGCAATAAAACTACTTAGGGCTGCAATATGGAGAAGAAACAACAACAACAACAACAACAACAACAACAACAACAACACCCCTGCTGAACTTGTATCTCTATAGCCAGACAGGCTTATCAGTATAGCTCTTCTGAGAAAAGACGGTCTACCCCCAAAATAAACTCTAGCCCACATCATTAGGGGCACAAGAGTGCAGAAATATTTGCAAACCATTGTGCAAAATAAATATGTATGAACTCAAAAGGAAATAAAATATTGAAATAGATAAACCAAAATACTTATAACCAGTTACTTCTCATTAGTGCGATTACGGGTGATTTTCATTCTCTCTGCATGCTTTTGTGTGTTTTGCCCATGCTGACCATCTTTTGCTTTTATGATATGAAAAAATAAGAACATTACAAAACACAGAAAGAAAGCCTTCTTCTAAATCCACACCAGATAAGACAGTTTATTAGACTTTATTCAATTATAAAATTCTACAGTGAAATGTAGTCTCGGCTTAAACAAAGAGAGAATTCTTCTTGGTATTTGGTCCTGGCAGAGCCTTGCCATCGTGTGGCCCTGTGACTGTTCCGGGAGTGGCCTGCAAGCTTTTCAGCTGCAGCCCCTTCGTGCAGTAATTAGAGTTCTATTCCCCTGCGGCTGACTCAGATCTGAACATGAGCTTGTAGCTGACACCAGAGCCTCATCTCCATTTGCAACTTACGTATGTAGCGTTCACCCTCGCATTCAAAGTGGGTCGCAAAAAACGCCTCCCTAAAAATTTACGTCATTTGTCTAAAACCACAGTGTTGCCACTTTCCAAGTTTATTAATACCTCGTATTTGCATAGCAGAATGTACTTTAATATAGGAAAAGGGATCCAGGTAGAGGTTAATGGGAAATGTCCTCTGCCCTCAGAAATATGAAAATTAAGATGAATCAGAGGCTTCTGATTCTGAATGCAACCTGCTCTCCTTAAGAAAAGAGCTTGAGATCCTTTTTCTATCCTGCTAGTCCTTAAAAAAAAATGGCAAAGCCTTTCTTGCTGGGTTCTGTCATGGAACAGAATCTAGGGATAGCTAATAACAAAGGCTGACAGCAGACAGGCAGATGAGAGAGTCCTAGAAACATGGTAATTTGATAGGGATAAGCATCTCCCAAAGTGTGTTCCTCAGAGGTATGACATGCAATATGTGTGAAATACTCTTTGTTTCATGCGTGAAACCAAGAATTTCATGGTCATGGGCACCTGGGTGGCTCAGTGGGTTAAGCCTCTGCCTTGGGCTCAGGTCATGGTCTCAGGGTCCTGGGATCTAGGCCCGCATCGAGCTCTCTGCTCAGCGGGGAGCCTGCTTCCTCCTCTCTCTCTGCCTGCCTCTCTGCTTACTTGTGATCTCTCTCTCTCTGTCAAATGAATAAATAAAATCTTTTTTAAAAAAAGAATGTTATGGTCAAACATGTATGAAAAATATTGCATAACCTCTTTCTTGGAGATACAGAATACAAATTAGAGGCCCGAGCAGTTCTGCAGTAGCCCATTTAAATGCGTTATAGCCACATTTTCCTAAATATATTTCATCAGAAACCTCTACTCCAAACTCTTTTCAAAAAATCTTCTGACTCTTGAGTTCCACAGACTACACTTGGGGAAACATTAACTGAACAATTAATACATTTGGGAAATCATGCAAGTGCCTTGATAATAGGCAGACATATTTTTTTAATTCTTAGACCTTTTTTTAATTCTTAATGTCCAACCTCAAGAATGGCAATGATAAATCCAATGGGGATACTTGCATCTGGAACTTATGAAAGTAGGAAGTGGAGGCTGATTTGAGGGGAGGGCCAGAGCCACTGTGGGAATGGCTGGAATTCATTAGCACTTTTTTTCCCCATAACCCAGCCACCCTATTCCTCCTCCCCAACCCCCCAGCAACCCTCAGTTTGTTTCCTGAGTTTAAGATTTTCTTAGGTTTGTCTCCCTCCCTGGTCCCATCTTGTTTCATTTTTTTCCCTCCTTACCCCCATAACCCCCTCTGCCTTGCCTCTCAAATTCCTCATATCAGAGAGATCATATGATAATTGTCTTTCTCTGGTTGACTTATTTCGCTTAGTATAATACCCTCTAGTTCCAGCCATGTCGTTGCAAATGGCAAGATTTCAGGTTTTTGATGGCTGCATAATATTCCATTGTGTATACATATATATATACTACATCTTCTTTATCCATTCATCTGTTGATGGACATGTAGGTTCTTTCCATAGTTTGGCTATTGTGGACATTGCTGCTATAAACATCATTAGCACTTTTTACTCAAGGACTGACTTCTGTTAAGCGAGTTCCAATGAAAAGTAGTGCTTTCATTAGGAACTTTCATTAGAATCAAGAATATGGCTGAAGTATTTATTTCTCAGTGGAGGAATAATAATTCCTCAAATATAACATTTGTGATATGTCAAGAGACTGAATACTGAAGGGAAGAGTAATTTCCCTATCTAAATATCCTTTCCCTCTTTCCTTCACCCAACACTCAGAAGGAAAGCCTCTAATACTAGTATCTAAGGATCTCAAGCATTGCACCTTGTTCAGAGGACCCTTGGACCTCAACCCCATCCAAGAAGGTGTATAACCACCTTGAGCTAGATTTAAGGAGACCAGAAACCCAGCATGAGGCAGTATTGAAAAAGTGTTAGATAATCTGTCCTGATAGACAAAGGAAAGAATGTGTGAAAATCAGGAAGCCGGTGAAAGGGGCTAAAACTGGTCATCTGTTTGACCCACTAAACCAGATTCTACTGCGGATCACCTCGTTTGGTGTTTCAGAAGAGTACCCAACAGACACCCTTTTGTTTTCTATTTGAAGAATCTTTTGAATGGCCAACTTTATCACTTGCCCTTGTCTATCTTACTGGTTTATGTTTGTAAAAAGGGGAGAAGGTTAAGGTCAAGAGATATCTTTTTCTTCAATAAATCATTTAATTTTGGTTGTTTTGTTAAAACATTTATAGTAGTTCCCAGCTTTAGGTTTGCTTATCTTTATCCCCTTGTAGAATTTGGGAATAATTTTTTTCAAGATTTTATTTATTTATTTGACAGAAAGAGATAGCAAGAGAGGGAACACAAGCAGGAGGAATGGGAGAGGGAGAAGCTGAGCAGAGTGTCTGATGTGGGGCTCCATCGCAGGACCCTGGAATCAGGACCCAAGCCAAAGGCAGAAGCTTAACTCACTGAGTTCCCAGGTGCCCTGAGAATGATTATTGACTCTGAATTGAACTAGTATCGGTATACTTCGGAGAAGTATTCTGAGATTCGGAGAAGAAAAGTCTGAGAAACATAAACAAGGAAACTGTTGAATAAACCTCACAATCTCTCCTTCCATAATAGATCTCATAAACGTGCCTCAATAAAAACACTGAGATTTCTAATAACTTTAAAGTCACTATTGTGTTCTTCGCTGCTTATCATAACAGATACCCCAAAGATGAGGACTCTTGAATTCAGTCTCCCAGAGTAGCATCCCAATATCCATTCTATAGCAGTTATGTTGTGTAGGTGAAATTAACCCCTCTGTCAGCTCCAGGGTTCTGGTCTGATTGTTATGGACCATCAGAATAATCCCACCCACTTGCCAGGGTATTGGTTCCAGCAGCCAATCAATGCACTACTCAGTCAGCAAGAACCTCTGAACTTTTGTTAGATAGGAAGGCATTCTATATTTCTCTGGATAAGGTAAAGGAAGCATGTGGACCTAATTATACTGACAGATTTCCTATAACCACAAGGGGTCCAGCCTTAGGGTGAAGCCCACACTGTAGATGGCAGATAAAGCTCTGAAAAAATAGAAGAAACAGAGTCAACAATAATACCATTGAGCTAACTGGTTCTGAAACTCACACCACTGCAGCTTCATGAAGCTTATTAATTCCCTTATTATTTAATCTGATGTGAGTTGGTTTCTCTTTTACTTGGAATGGGAAGCTTCTTAGCTGAGGAAGAAATATTGGGCTATGGCACACCCATAAAAATCACATTAAAGGTGTGCCTGGGTGACTCAGTCATTGAGCATCTGCCTTCGGCTCAGGTTATGATCCCTGAGTTCTGGGATCGAGCCCCTCATCAGGCTCCCTGCTCTACAGAAAGCCTGCTTCTCCCTCTCTCACTCCCCCTCCGCTTGTGTTCCCTGTCTAGCTGTGTTTCTTTCTGTCAAATAAATAAATAAAATATTTTTTAATCGCATTAAAATTAACACAGGTGCTTACAATTGCATTCCTGATAGTAGTTGGGATTTAAAAAAAATACTATCATGTTTATTTTAAGGTCAGAATTTAATAGGTTCTATAGTTTTTCCTTAGGAACAGCTTCTTTGCCTTTAATATCTTTTTTTTAATAAAAAAATAATAACATTGTTTTAGCTTCTTGTTTATTCTTCTTCAACACCAACCTCCTGACTTTCCTATTTAGGGAGAAACAAAAATGAGGGGAAGAAATTTGATCTCTTTTTAAGTCAACACAGTTACTCTACCTCATAAAAATTCTGGAATGTTGGCTCTATTTTTAGGGTGTGGCTGGTCTCCTACATACAAGATGCCTACATAAGAAATAAAGTTCAGGTACTCCTAAGGTTAACCCCGTAATGGAAAACATGGGTGCCAGCCAGTTTTGCTGAAAAACAAACAAAAACATGGCCAGGTGTGGTCAAATCCAAATCCATGGCTCCCCTACCCTGACCAAAGTTCTTACAATTATAACAAGAAAACATTGTATTCCTTTGATTTTCTAAGAATCATATCACTTTCTCAACTGACCTTTCCTGGAGCTGGAAGGCCAGCCGTTATGGAAAATATATAATATTTAATATTCAAATATTGAAGACTAGGGTTGAAAGGCCTCTATAAGCAGATTTCTTCTTCTGGGTCCTTTGGAAAGCATACTATGGTTTTCTTCTTCTAGCTACAAGGCAAATCTCCAATTGACAATGTTTGGGCCAAAGCATCAGAAAAATGAATTGTGTGTTTAAGACAACACGTACGTACTTAACCCACAGAGATTCATACTATTTATTTCTGAGCCAAGGTGATTCCCTTCAGCAACCTGTGCTGTAGTTGGTAGCCTACCAGGCAAGAATTAGCGAGAGGTTAAAAGAGTTATTTCTATTTGGTGACTAACCCCATTTGATTGTCTTAAGTGTGTCTGGCTTCTAAAGCGTGCTTTTATTTCAGATGATTATGAATGTTCCAAGTAGACTCATTGCAGCCACCTGGCTTAAGGACTGTAAGGCACTTCGGAAATCAAATTTCTGGAAAGAAGATTGGTTTGAGAAACAATGAACAAGGAGAAATCTTCTCTTTGCAGAGCTGCTCTGTGTCAAAGTTTATCCTCATTATATTATGGTAGGAAGAAAAGAACAAATTAAGACGTTTAACTGCTTAAAATTTGAGACCCAATTACATTTAACACTGCAAATCTTGTTACAGGACCTGCGGGCTTACCTGTTCCCTGTGTGAAGTCTGGTGTACGTTAGCAAATAACATTTTTTAAAACTCATGGAATGGATCTGAGCTAAGTGGATAATCACCACTACACGTTCTCTGCCATAAAATAGAAGATCCTGTAGGATCCAAAGAGTTTCATAATTATATCAAAAGGCCTCAAAAAGAAGACCTTAAAATATGCTTCCTCCTTGCCCACTGTGGCTAGCGCCAGTATGCTTTAAATTAATAGCAATTAGATAACTGCACAAGTTCTAATTTCCAATATTAGGGGTCATTCAAATGTTCAAACTATCCTTTTAAATTGGCTCCCATAGTGAAAGAACCATTAAGGGCTTAGTGATGTTCCAAGAAGTCTTCCAAATGAGAGGGGGGTGGAGAAAGGGAGAGAGAAGGAGACAGAGAGGGAGGGAGAGAGAAAATTGGCTCCTTTTCTTTGGCCAGTAACCCATGTTTTAATTGAATTTTGATGAGATGATGGATGTTGTACTGTATTCCAAGTCTATATGCTAAATTAACAAGGCTGTCTGCTTAGTTTCCTCTTTTGAAGGCCCACTGAGAAGAGTTTTTGCTCATTCTCTTACATAAAGCGTGATGTGTGTATCTCAGATTCCTGCTTGGTGCCTGGAATATCACATGCTGCAATCCGGTGCTCTCCGAAGCACACGGTATCTGGCTGGAGGACGAGCTAACCGCGAGCTGAATAACATTCCTGCAGCCAGGAAGAATCCGCTGCAATATTTCCAAGGCACCCACTAGGGTATTCAAAACTTCCTAACGGTATTTGTGCGTCTCTTTATAGAAAGATCATGTCTCCAATATCAGGTGCAGGTAGTTCATAGTTGTCTATAAAATGAGAGTGATGAATGGAGCAGTTGAGAGAATAGGAAATTTCAACAAATTCTGGCACACAACTATTCATTCACTTCCTGAGCTTCGGGCTTTAAGAAAAGTTGGGGGGTAAACTCTACAACTGATTTTTCTCTTTATTCTGAATAGTTTCAAGTCCACAGTCCTTTTTTAAAAAAGTGTATACATTATGCTCTGTCCACCCCCCGTGTAGTTGCCATCCGACCCATTGCATCATGGTTACAATATCACTGACTGTATTCCTGTGCTGGGCCTTTTATGCCCATGACCTACTCATTCCGTAACTGGAGGCCTGTATCTCTCCCTCCCCTTCACCCATTCTGCTCAACCGCCCATCTCCCTCCCCTGTGGCAGCTGTCAATTTGTTCTCTGTATTTATGGGTTGGAGTCTGCTTTTTTGTTTGTCTTTTCATTTGGTTTGTTTTTGTTTTGTTTTGTTTTTTTTAGATTCCATGTTTGAGTGGAATCATATGGTATTTGTCTTTCTCACTTTCGCAGTCTGACTTACTTCACTTAGCATAATACCCTCGATGTCCATTCATGTGGTCTCAAATGACACAATCTCATCTTTTTTATGGCTGTGTGATAGTCTGGATATGGCAGCCACAAATTCCCAGGTGGCCACGGACAGACAGAGACCCAGGGCTTGGGTTGATGCTAGAAAAGAAACTGATCCCCACACGTCCCGAGACACAGGCCTAAACTTTAAACTCCTCATATCTATCTTGGTCCAGAACTCATCTCTCAAAATAGACCAGCTACCAAGGATCTTTGCAATCCATTCATCCCACAATATCCCCTTTTCTATGTTACTGTTGTAGGCTGAATTGTGTCACCCTCAGAAATCTGTATGTTGCCCAGTACTTAAGAACACGATCTTATTTGGAAATAGGGTCATTGCAGATGGAGTTAGTTAAAGTGAGGTCATAATGAGAGTAGGCTGGGCCTCTAATACGGTATGACTGGTCTCCTCATAAAAAGAAGAAATTTGGACACAGGGAGTGTGTCACATACACATGAAAGCAGGGATTATGCTGATGCTTCAACAAAGCAAGGAACCCAAAGATTGCCAGTAAGATGCCAAAATCTATGGGAGAGGCAAGGAACAGATGCTCTTACAGCCAACAGAAAGAACCAATTCTGGCAACATCTTGATCTCAATCTAGCTCCCCAAATTGTGAGACAATCAGTTTCTGGGTTTTTTGTTGTTGTTGTTGTTTAAGATTTTATTTATTTGACAGAGAGAAACACAGCCAGAGAGGGAACACAAGCAAGGGGAGTGAGAGAGGGAGAAGCAGGCTTCCCACCGAGCAGGGATCATGACCTGAGCTGAAGGCAGTCTCTTAACCAACTGAGCCACACAGGCGCCCCAGTTTCTGGTTTTTAAGACACCCAGTTTGTGGTACTTTGCCACGACATACATTAACCCAAGTTCTAGAATCAAATGCCCAATAGAATCATGTGTAATCCAAGTTCATGTACAAAGGTCAGAAACATTTATCTTCAATGATGAGCTAATTTGTCATGTTTCAGGTAGTCTAAAACAGTATGACTAGAGAGCCAAGTTTTCCCCTCTTCTTGAGGATATAAGTTTATTGACATTTAATTGAAAACACAAAGCAGAATTTCACTTTTGACTAATGTTTTCATGTCATCAGAGATCCAGTAAATCACATCTTCTCTGGGCCTTATCTTCCCGAAGTGTGTGATGACAGGCATAGTAAAGTAACTATATGTATGTTATTAATTATTATGTTGTTACTTCTCTGTAAAATAATATTCTCAATGAAAAAAAATTTCAGAAACCATAAAAAATACAATTCACACTTATTCCCAGTACCCAGAGAAACCACACTTTGGAATAGAGACTGCATTTTAATTTAATAAGCAACTGTTACATGAAATGTTTATTTATATCTATTTTATTTATATTTATATTATTTATATTATAAACATACTTTCAAAAAGGGTTTGTGGTGGTTTCCTTATGCATGTCTAAGATTCCAAAGGACTAAGGAATTAGGATAAAAGTGGAAGGACTTTGTGATGAATACAAAAACCATGTCGGCCAGCAACAGTGATGCTAGCAAGAATAGATCTGGATGGTCACCAGCACATATTCCCTGATGGCAGGGATTTTGCTGTGTGTCTGCCCCTATATGCTTTGGTGGCTGCTCCAGGGTTCTTGCAGGAATTACCTTGAAATGGGGCCATGAACAAGAGGCAATTGTCTGAAGACTTTTTTTTCTCCAAATTTTATTTATTTTCTTGTGCGAGAAAGAGACAGCAAGAAAGAGAAAGAGCATAAATAGGCAGAGGGGCAGAGGAAGAGGGAGAAGCAGACTCCCTGCCAAGCAGGGAACCCTATGCAGGGCCCAATCCCAGAACCCCGGGACCACAACCTGAACCAAAGGCAGATGCTTAAGCAACTGAGTCATCCAAGTGCCCCTATCTGAAGACTTTTAAAGATGGTAGGCTATTTAAGGAAACTGATCTAGCATTTTAAGCTACTTAACAGCCAACCAGGGTCATTACTGAGAGCGGCCAGAATTACCAGGTCTAAGCCCTCTAGAAACCCCTCATCTCTGAGGTGTATTTGGTCTTCCAGAGTAGATAAAGATATTTCTAGCACCCTATCTTTTTCTAGCAAATGTATTTAAGCTGCTTTCAGAGCGGTACTCAGACTCTACCAGCACTGTTTGTGACATAAATGATACAGCAGCCTGATGTTTGCAATGGTCCAGAATCAGAGCTGCTGGCTTGACACTCAACATTCTCAATGACAGCCCTTTAATTAGTGGATAACTGTTCTTTTAGAAAGCCAAACTGGACTTGAGTTTTTATCTAATTTGTCACTTAAAACTGCACTTTGTCTCTAATAAACCATGAACTTTTTTTTCTTGCCAAATATCTGCTAAAATACTCAGTGGTATGTTGATCAGAAATGAGTACTTATTGAATAATTGTTTCTTTCCACTAGCCATGCCATCTATGGAGATAAGTTTAGTTTCATTCATTCATTACCTTGCACTGAGCACATATTATGTGTTAAATACCAGGGGGACAACGTGAAATCAGATAAACATGTTCTTGTTCTTTTAAAAGCCTGTAGGCTCATGGCAGAGCTAGACAAACAAATAATTACAGAACAGGATGATGAGTGCTATTACAGGGGAAGGATGACACAGGGTATGACTCATAGTACAAGCTCAATAAAAATTTGATGAATGAAAGAATTGATGAATGATATGGAAGCACTTTGCAGGGACAACTAATCTAGGCTTAGAGGATCAGAGAAGGCTTCCAGGAGGAAATGATATTTAAGCAGAAACCTGAAGGATGAGTAGGAATTTGAAAAGGGGAAAGGGAATGGATGGCCTTAGGAGAAAGTATTTTAGGTAGAACGAACAACAAATAAAAAAGCAAGTAGTCAAAAGACAACATGACACCCTGAAGAAATTGAAACAAATCACGGATGATTGGAATGTGGAGTCCCATAAGGTAAAGCTAGAAGATAAGCAGGGACAACTCCCTGCACAGATTTGTAAGCAATGATAAGAGGGTTGAATTTTATCCTAAAAGCAGTAGAGATTAATGAAAAAGTTTTAGATGGCTAACAAACACTTCAATCACATTTGTCTTGTAAATGATTCCTCTTGCTACAGGAGTCATCCAATACTAGAGAAGGGAAAGATGGTAATCTGGACTGGGCAGTGGCATATGGGGGAAAAAAAGTATTATTCAAGAAATATTGAGGAGGTATAATCAAAGGTGCTGGGAACTCGATGTGGAAGATGAAGGGGAGAAATGAAAAGTCGATTTCCAGGTTTCTGGGTATATAGTGTTTCAGTTATTTATATTGCTGTGTAACAAGTCACTCAACATCGAATAGCTAAACAATTGTTCTGTTATTTTCATGATTCTGTCAGTTGACGGTGCCCAGCTGGATGGTTTCCCTGGTGATCGGTACTCTCGCACATGTTTGCAGTCATCCAAGGTCTTGGGTCAGAATATCCAAGATGGGTCAATACATGTCTACGACTTTGTCACAAATGGCTGGCTAGGAAACCGGCTCACCTGGAATGTTGGGAGAATTGGGCCTCTCTCTTCTTTCCATGTAGACCCAGGGCCTCACTGTTTCTGTAGACCCTCCAGAGGAGTAATTGGACATCTTAGGTGCAATTCAAGCCTCCCCAAAGTGCAAAAATGGAAGCTGTTGGGGCCATGTCTCAATTCCACCATATTCTATTGGTTAAAGTAGGTGACAGGGCCGAATAGATTCCTTGTGGAATGATCTGAACACAGGAGGTATAGCTCATTGGGGCCACCATGGGAGAATAGCTACAATACATGGTGATAGCTTTCACTGAGGGGGAAAAAGTTGGAGGAGAAGCAGGTTTGAGAAAAGGTGAGCTTTTAAGTCGAACTTTGAATAGACTGAGCTTCAGATGCATTGGAGACATCCGGTGTGAGGGAGGTATGTATACAGATCTATAACTTAGCAGAGAAGCCTGGACCAGAGATGTGGATTGGAGAGTCCTCATCATATGGTAGTTGATACAGGGAAACTGAGTTAGAATGCAAGAACAAGAGAGCCCAGGGTAGAAAACCAAGAAACCCCAATATTTAAAGACTAGGATTAGGAAGAAGAACCTTAATGGGAGACTGAGGAGATGAAGTCAGAGGAGTTACAGAAAAATCAGGAGAGATTTTTTTTTTCTTTCTTAAGATTTATTTATTTATTTATTTATTTATTTATTTATTTATTTATTTAAGAACAAGAGATATAGAGCACATGCGTATGCTCGCATTGGGGGAGGAACAGAGAGAGAGGGAGAGAGACAGTCCCAGGCAGACTCTCCACTGACCGTGGGACTGGACAAGGGGCTCGATCTCAGGACCCATGAGATCATGACCTGAGCTAAAATCATGAGCCACCCCGGCGTCCTCCAGGAGAGCTTTGATTTGTATGACCCAAGGAAGGTTGGCAGATCACATGCTCTGAACAGGCCAGAAGCCATAATAAGCTCAGTGATAACACAGTAGCAAAACCACCCCCAAATCACAGTGGCGTGACACTGAACATTTATTTCCTCCTCACAGCCCGCTGCAGGGCTCTGAGGAACCTTACCCTAAATAGTGATGTGGGAGGCCAGGTGGATTTCATCCTGTGTCTCCTCCATTGAAAGATAAGGACTCAGAAATCCCAACAGGGAAAGAGAGCGCGTGGAGGGTCCCACGTGCTCTTTGGTCTGTCAGCACAGAAGTTCCACATACCGCTTTCCTGTGGAGGTTTTGTCCGGAAGTAACTAGTTTCAAACAAGCCACAGGGGAAATCAGAAAACATAGCCCTTCTGTACATCGAGGGATAGGAAAATAAAATAGAACTTGGTGACTACGTATTATTGTCTTTATGATAGAAGTCAAGTAGGGTGAGGATGAAAAGCGTCTTTTGGATGGAGTGACAAAATTATCTTTATATCCCAAGCAGTTCCCCATAGTGGACCCTCACAAAAGATGTCTGTTGAGATACTTAAGCACTGATGACATGCATAAACATGCCCAGATCTCCTTCTGAAATAACCCTTAACGACTATTCTAGAACTAAGGACCTTAGCTTTGAATAACCAGCTCTCCAAGTCTATAACACCCGACAAAATCATGAAATACCTGTAAGGTGGCTTCCGTCATGGGATAAGGCCATTTGGATTTGGAGCCTATGACCAATCTGGCTGATTTTGCCTTTTCAGACGGTCAAAAGTAAGAATCAGCAGAAACAGTGGCTGTGTGGAGGCTCTAGTCTACGCCAGAATCTTTCATTCCATTAAAGAACGAATAATTAGAAAGGACTGTTTCCTACCAGTCGGAATTAGAAGATGATTATTTCCCTTTAACATCCACTGACTGCCTGGCATCGCAAGACTGTGGTATTATTGAAAATACACTAATTATTGGAGAAAGTGGCCAATGAGGAGCATGTTTCCAGCTTCCGGGGTTAGTGTTAGTTGCAGGGATAGGCTAAGTGGGAGAGACTAAAGGGTTCCATGAAAACTCCATTTATGGGTTTTTCAGAGGGAGGTCTTGGGAGTACTGGAATGCCACTGCCCAAAGACCCCCTCTTTCAAATCAGCTCCCCTCCTAATGTTATAATTAACAAAGAATTTAATAAAAGTTAGGTAGTGATGAACAGAAAAAAAAATATTTGCCTCTAATAAGAAGAATTGATCAATCAGTACCAATTAGAGGGTGAAACCACTCCCTTCACAGCAGGGTGGGGAATAATTTCAATCCTCAGTAAATGGAAAAAAAAGAGAGAGAGAGAGAAAAGAGGCCTGGAGAAAATGAGCCCAAGGAAGTATTTTAGGGTGGTGGGTAAGCATCATGTTGTCTTATAGGCACCATTTCCCCTAATGACGGGAAAGAATCAATTATTTTAAAAACATTAATGTGGAGAGTAAAGGATGCATTGAAATTACAGTTCTGCTCTCCCTCTGGCAAAAATCCATCTAAGTTAGAAAAATAATAATGCCCAAGTAATAGGAGAAAACAATGCAGAGAAACTTTTCACAGGACAACTTCTTCACCATTGCAACTAAGAATTACTGCCACAAATAGTACTGTGCCTGCACTTTCTTCATTACACATCTCAAAAGAAGAAAGTTGAGTTAAACGCTTACAGTTCTAACATTTTTGTTGACTTCCTTGTAAATAATATATTCAAGCTTCAAGAGACAGCGGGGGCCTGGGAATTTCTCTGACATAGGTATCCAAGCAAGCGAGGACTAAGAGACGTAGAGTCCACCCAGGAGAAGTGGTTGATCTCATCGGGTCCACAGGATGGTGGAATCAGGATGGTCTATGCAGACCACCCGCAAAGCCATATGTAGGAAGAGCAGCAACCAGAGAGAGGCAGACACAGCAGGACATTTTGTCACCAATATAACCAGGTCATGAGGGCTTGTGATGCTCGTGTCATAGTCAAAAGTCACCACTGTAGACATAAAATCGTCTGTGATTTCCAGGACAGTGAAAAAGTAGAACTGAAAAAAGCAACCAGTGAAGGAAAGGGTTTTTCTCTCGGGTACAAAGTAAGGCAGGATCTGAGCTGGCATAACAGAGATCCA
>PITA01000980.1:175008-222687 GCA_004023965.1 Spilogale gracilis
GAAGGGAGAGGAGGGGAAAAGAAAGAAAAATGCATTTGTCTTTTATCCTTTATGCTTAAAAATAACAGTATGTCTACCTTGAGTATTGCATAGTTTCAATTGTTTCTAGGCTCCCTGAAGCAAATAACATTTAATGTAAATAGGTGTCAAAATAAAAATCAGAGACCTTTCCTTGATATGAGTATCTTAAAAGAGAAACACAGTGAAAAGGGAGACTTCAAAAACGAAAGTGGTAAGAAGTCCGGCTCTCAGCAGTTACAGTTCAGTTCATAAAGCGTCCATGACAGAGTCTTTTTTTTTTTTGTAATTGTAATTGGTTACTAGAAACTTACATTCCTTGGGATAGTGGCACCGCTATAGTTTACTTGTTTGTGGCTGGTTGGCTAGGAAGCCGCAAAATCACGCTGACCTGAAGAAGGCTGAGCTTTGCCTAAGGTCAGAGTCAGCGTTTTGGGGGAAACAGGGCAATTTAAGTTATATGGGTTATATGTCAGTGGGCGGTTGGCTTAGATATACACTCAATCCGTGGCCTCCAACTTGGTCTGTTTGTCGTCTTTCTTTCTTTCTCTCTCTCCCTCCTTTCTTTCTTATTTATTTATTTATTTATTTATTTATCTATTTATTTATTTATTTATCTATTTGTGTATTTATTTATTTGAAAGAGAATGAGAGAGAGAGAGAGAGCATGAGAGGAGGGAGGTCAGAGGGAGAAGCAGACGCCCTGCTGAGCTGGGAGCCGGACATAGGACTTGGTCTGGGACTCTGAAAGAAGCCGCTTAACCCACTGAGCCATGCAGGTGTCCCTCTTTTTTTTTTAAGAATTTTTTTTATGAGAGAGAGAGAGAGAGAGAGAGAGAGAGAGAGAGAGAGCGCATGAGCAGGGAGGGGTGAGAGAGAGGGAGAAGAAGAGAGAAACAGCCTCCCCGCTGAGCAAGGAGCCCAGGATCATGACCTGAGCCCAAGGCAGATGCCCAACCGACCCATTTTGTTTGTTTGTTTTGTTGTTTTTTTTTTAAGATTTTATGTATTTGACAGAGAGAAACACAGCCAGAGAGGGAACACAAGCACGGGGAGTGAGAGCGGGAGAAGCAGGCTTCCCGCTGAGCAAGGAGCCCGATGTGAGACTCGATCCTGGTTCTCCGGGATCATGACGCAAGCCGAAGGCAGTCACTTAACCAACTGAGCCACCCAGGCACCCCTGTTTTTTTTTTTTTTAACAGAAATTCAAGTGTGTGGGTTTACAAAATGTGAAAATATATTCAGAGGACTCAGAAAGATGAGGCATCAGCACATGTGAACAGGTGCCTTTATTTATTACTTGTTTTATAATCATAGTTAACTCTGTTTTTCTAAAAAAGAGTATTTTTCAAAGAAAATATTCTTTTAAAGTTCAGCAAAACCTGCCTTCCAACCTCATGACTCAGTAGTTTCTCCTGTTTCTTTCTCAGGCTCTAGACAAGTGGATTTCTGCCTGCAGAGTCCCATGAAGTAGAAATGGAACTTTCCTTTCCTTCACTTTCCCACTTGCTGATCTCAGATAGCCTGGCTACGTTCGTAGCCCCTAGTGCTGTTGTTGTTGTTGTTGTTATACCAGAAATAATTGCTTCGGTATTTAATAAGCAGGACATTTAAACATTTTTTTCATTCTGTCTATACACTAAAAGCTGCCATAATGAGTAGGGGAAAGAATTACCTGACAGGGAGAGAAGGATAATTTCTCCTCCTCTAAAAGAGAGAGAGAGAGAGAGAGAGAGAGAGAGAGAGATACTTGTGACTGCACAGAAAAAAATTCTTAAAGGGAACGCTTCAAACACTTGACTATTTGTGATGAGAGATGAAAAAAGGTATAAGGAATGGGACTTTTTAAACTTTACTCACTTTGTCATTTTTTTCTCCAGTGAATAATTTCTGCTTCGATAACAGCATAGGCATTTAATTCTTAAAAATAAAGATATTTAACCATGGTAGTTGGCAGGGGCGGTGAGGAGGTATCACTAAAAGTTAGGATGTTAGGATGTGTAGAAATAATGTTAAGTGATTTAAAGTAGCTGAACTGCTATATATTGCACACTAAGGAGAGAAGAAATTATTCATTTTTAAACTAGATTCAACAGAAAAAGTGTGGAATATG
The DNA here is from genome assembly GCA_004023965.1 of Spilogale gracilis. NCBI lineage: Eukaryota > Metazoa > Chordata > Mammalia > Carnivora > Mephitidae > Spilogale > Spilogale gracilis. The sequence continues at coordinate 177,140 of PITA01000980.1, forward strand.
AAGTAAGTATTACCTCAAGTGGCCTAATTAGAGCAGATAAATGGGTAGGATGTTTTTGAGGGGTTCTGAGGAAAGCCTCTTGAGTGGGGCTTGGCCATACTGATTGCTTATTTTGTTAGCTATAGTTTTAGTCTTTGACTTTTGCTTTCCTTATTACTATCAGCACTATTCTTATATGTATTAGACAGGATAAAGTTTTGTGGGGTTTTTTTGTTTTGTTTTGTTTTGTCTCATGGTGAGAAAAAGAGAGAAGAGAAGGAGGGAGTTATACAGAAGGAGAGCAGTTGCTCTTCAAAGATACAGAAACTCCTGAGGTAGTGGACAATAGTTGAAGAGAGAGAACAAAGAGGAATGTGTTTAAAGAATGTCCGTGTATAGATACGAGGGAGAAAATCAGCAGGATGGGAATAACTGAACTCTAGCTGTTCAAAAACAAGGATGCAAGGGGAGCAAGACAGATCCTGTATGTTCACCCTTCAAGAGAAAAGAAGGAGGTACTTGGGTAATATAGACAAGGATTCAAACAATTCCACAGTGCTGCCAGGAGGGGGGGGCAAGTGTCCTAGGGTGGCCGGGTGGCTGTCCCCAGTGACCTTTGATGGCGAGATCTGGAGATGGAAAACAAAACACAACAGAGAGCAGCCATCTATTAGCATTATATGATTCTGTGTGTGAGGCTTTTGTAACTTGAGGAGTCCTTGTAATTGATTTGATAGTGTCAACCATTTTTGATATGACCTCAGGAAACCTCGATTAATCATCTCAAATTAAAAAGATGACGGGGGAGAAGTTGACTCTTCCTAAATGAGAAAGAAGAGCTTCTCGACTCACCCACAAGTTGTAACAGGAAAAAAAACATTTTGATCAATAATTAAAATAATTGCGGACGGTGCTGGCTGCGTCAAGACCGTCCAGATGCTAGCTGAGGTTGGTTATTTATCAGCTGTTACATAGCCAAGGAGATGCAGTTTTTAATGTGGCTTTAAAAGTTTACAGACCGTTGCCTTTAAAATTCATCTTTATTGATTGATACTCAACCATATTGATTCTACTGTATTAGATTGAGTGGTTTATTTTAAACTACAGTGCAGAGAGCAGTACTTTGCTTGAAAACAATAAAATAATGATGATAATCATTTTTTCTCTCCCCCTCTTTTAGGCTTTGACCAGGAGAGAATAACTACAAGGAACTACTAATTTACAAAATGTGCAGATGACCTAGTTTATTCATAACCATAGGAGTTTTAATTTATTAAGGAACAATTTAATATAAACAGTGCCTAGTAATTCTTGTTCGCTATGTGTTTTGTAGGAGAATAATGTATTACTTAATGGGGAAGATAAATCTATTATTGGAAAATTTTAATAATGAACAAAATTATGTTTGGGTATTTTCCTGGGAAGTAATTAGTTGCAAACTATCCTCCCCTGAAGTGTGGCAGTTGCTATTTTGTGGCGAATTTCCTGCTAAACAACCTATCCATGTCTTGCTGCCATGGGCAGATGGAGGACCAGGAGTGGGAAGTCCAGGGCCTGGAAGAGAGCTCATGAAATGAGGTCCTGGCATGCATTAGCTCCAAGCCCTGCTCCCAGCTACCAGAGAGGCATCTCTAGATGGAATAGAGGTTGGAAGTGAAGGAGTCTGCTTCTGACCCCAAAAAACTTGAGGGGCTGAGAGAGTCCGGGTACCCCAGCAAACCTCTCTATGACTTGCTGTTCCCTCCACTAAAAAGTCTCCTTGGCATCAAAGTATTAGTTCTTGAAGGCCCTCGGTAAAATGCTCATGACAATGTTCCAGACAAGGAACATACTCATTCATGTGAATTTATGGGCACTTGGCATTAATTGGTAATTATGTTATAGATAAGCATTAGGAACTGGCCATGTACTATTAGAGCCCCACAGTGACAAAAGCCCAATTTAAGCCAGCTTAGCCAAAGAAGGAATGCATTGGTTCACAGAGCTGAGAAACGGGAGGTAGCTCATGGGAGTAAGAGGAGAGCTTCAGGTATGAGGTCACGTGGTCTAGGAGCAAGCTTGACACAGTTCTTTCAACCCATCTTCCAGTTCTGTTTCTCTCTGGGTGTCAATACAATATCCGGTTACTAAAGATGAATGTTCTCCACACACACAAGGCAAGGAAAATTAATACAGACAGATCTATACTGATGTTATCCTGGCTTAGCAGCATCAACAAAAAAGAGATTCCCCTCTTTCATCTAGCATCTATTTATTGATCCTAGGGAAACCATGAGTAGCCCAATGGGTCACATACCCACTAGATCAATCACTATTGTCAGAAAGAAGGGACATCTTGATGGGTTCGATCCAGGACAGGTGCTTGTTCCTATGGCCAGAGAAGAAAACCACAATGATTAAAAGCCTTAGTAGAGTCCCATGAAGTAGGATAAGAAGTGTCTTAAAGGAAAGGGGGAATTACTGCCAGACATTAAGAAGACCTAACACTCATGTTCTCCACTGCAGGAAAAAAAAAACACATCTGGAACCCAAGTAACCCCAAGTTCCTAATGAACACTCTCTCCAAATCTCAACATTTCAAAACACCTAGCAGAGTTCCACACGTACCTGACTTCTGATGACAGAGACTATTTAAAATGTCGCTTCTTCGCCCCTTTTCTTTCGAAAGATGTCAACTGTTGTCATGATACTGTGAATCAAAAGCTCTGATTAGCTTGTGAATCATGCCAAGGAATCTCTAAAGTGGGTAGGCCATTTCCTCTGATTGCTGTAGTTTCTAAGGTAAATGTTGGTATCTGGTTTACAACTAATCTTGGAAATGGGTTTAAAGTGACCAACACATCTGATAGCTATAGTCTTTGCTCTAGGGAAAAAATGTTTCAAAATGTAGGATACATTTGAGCTTGCTTCGAAGAAATCCTCAGTGGAGAGTGAAAAAGCACCAGTGAAAAGCGTGTCTTGAGAAAAGCTGAGCAGATAGGATCATGGCTACAAACTTGGGGACAAGTGAGTGAAGGAGAGAGGGTATAAGATGAGCAGAAGGGGTTTCTATGGGGACAGTGGGAGACCACAGGCTAGCTTTATCAATTTTCTATTTCTGCCAGGACGCTCTCTTCTGAACACCATAACCCACCACACACACCAGAAAACCCTCTACCCCTCTCTCGCCGACCCACCTCCATCCTCTATCCCCATTCTCAAGGATTCACACCTCCTCACATTTCTCCCTTCATCTACTTCAGTTTTGTTAATCTAGGCCACCATTATTTTTAACCTGTTCTACCTTGAACTGGTGTCTCAATCCCTGATTCCCACCCTACCCCCACCCCCTGTCCCAATCTGTTCTCCACACTCCAGGGCAGTAGACATTGGACTGTGTTGCGTTCTTACTCAAAACGAGTCTGCCTGGACTCAAAGTAAGTCACAATATGGCCTCTAGGGACCTGTCCTCTCAGCAATTCCCCCGTCCTCTCAGCAATTCCCCCGTCCCAATCGCCCTTCGTCCACACAGTTCTCTCAGGACACTTTGCATTTTTTGGTTTTGGTTTTTGACCTTATACTCTTTGCATATGCTGTACCTTTTGGACCCGCAGTCCCTGTTCTCTGTTTTCAAAGGTAATAAGTTACAGAAACCAACAAATGACATCTTCAATAAGTAGGGTCTGTTAGAGTCTAAGCTGCTGTAAAAAAAAAAAAAATCCTCTAATATCGTGTGGTTTACACAAAAGAGCTCAGCATTTCTCCCCCATGTTTCAGCCCAGAACTGAATCCGGGCTAATAAATCAGATCTGCTGTCCTCAGCGTATAGCTCTCTCTTCTCCTCTGAAGTAGCAACTCTATCTTTGCCTGCATCCCCATCATCGGAAAGAATGAAGGGGCAAAGGGAACCCACTCATTTCCTTTATAAACATGTTTGGAAGTGGGGCGATCCCACCGGCTAGAAGAAACATGACAGTGGGGCTCAAGAAAGGTTGAGAGATTTCACGTGTACTTGAGCAGCTACATAGGCAGCTCAAAGTTCAGAGCTGGGCTATTTGAGGAAGGGAGGAAGGGATGTTGGTGAGTGCAGGAGTCATGCCCATAAAGCTCGCAGATGAGCTATGACGCAGAAGAAGAAGAAGAAGAAGAAGAAGAAGAAGAAGAAGAAGAAGAAGAAGAAGACGACTAAATTGTTCTTCAAGGTTGCATACGGTCTCTTTAGCCCCCTCTCTTCAGAAGCATTACTGGCTTTAATATAGGGAAGCCACCTGCTGGGGGGTGGAGCCTGTGGGCTTCAAGGCTCTCCAGTAGGGAAGAAGACCCAAAGCAGAGCCAGAATTCACTCAAAAGGCACCAACACGTCCATGTTGATTGCTAAAATATTAAAATATTGGCGCACCTGGGTGGTTCAGTTGTTGAAGCATCTGCCTTTGGCTCAGGTCATGATCCTGGAGTCCCAGGATCGAGCCCCACATTGGGTTTTCTGCTCCATGGGAGGCCTGCTTCTCCCTCTCTCACTCCCCTTACTTGTGTTCCCTCTCTGGCTGTGTTTCTCTCTGTCAAATAAATAAATAAATAATCTCACTAAAAAATATTAAAATATTGCTGTACCATTTGGTGAAGAATCAGTCCTCTAAGATCTCCTGAATGCCTGCCTGTGATCCTGGCCATCCCAATTCCTCTCTCAGCCACTGAATCTACTCCAAAATAAAGACACAAGTGCACTGGACAGAGGTTACTGAGCCTCATCCTATTCTCTGTTTGAAATCTTGCTTTAGATACACAGAACCTGATGGCTTTAGTCCTACCTCCAAGACACATAATGTTGGTGAAGATGACCCCCATGGGCGATGTTTATTTTGCTAGAGGAGAAAAAAACCTCAGCTCATGAGTAAGAGACACTCATGCTATGTGTCCAAAACAATGCACACGAGACTTTAAGAAACTAGAATGTGAGAAAGGGGAGCTTGGGTTGCTCAGTCATTAGGCATCTGCCTTCAGCTCAGGTCATGATCCCAGAGTCCCAGGATCAAGCCCTGCATTGGGCTCCCTGCTTGATGGGAAGCCTGCTTCTCCCTCCCTCACTCCCCTTGCTTGTGTTCCCTCTCTAGCTGTGTTTCTCTCTATCAAATAAATAAATAAATTCTTTAAAAAATAAATAAATGTGAGAAAGACATAATTAATGAAATAGATAGTTCACCCAAAAGACATCTGTGGAGCATGAAATACCTCCTTCAGTAGGTTAGAGAGGGGTCATGGAATAGACAGAATATTGGATATAGGGCAACCAGCCCTGGGTACTAGCTTGGAATGGTAAAAAGAATGGGTTTGTGTCCTAGGCCCTTGTTTACAATATGTACAACTAGCCTCTACATTGGTAGAATGAGAAATATTGGTATTTACCACAATTTGCTATGTGGCTTGAATGAATGAGGGTATTCTGGGGGAATGGCATGCAGTAGGCACTCAATAAAGGTACATCCTTTGCTTTTATTCTTCTTTCTTGTCCTCTATCTTCACTCTTCCTACTCTTTTCCTACTCTTACCCATGGTCCTGCTCTCCCGCCCTATATGTACACACACATGCGCGCGCGCGCGCACACACACACACACACACACACACACCAGCACAAACCGCATGAGAATTTGTAGTGGGACCATAATCAAGTCACTTAATCTTCATGTCTCCATTTTTCAACATGAAAAGCCAGGAGTATGCAGGATTTCTTTTCTTTTCTTTTTAGGTTTTATTGATATTTTTGAGACAGAGCACAAGCAGGGAGGAGGATCAGAAAGAGAGGGAGGAGCAGACTCCCCACTGAGCAGGGAGCCCAATGCAGGACTTGATCCCAGGACCCTGGGATCATGACCTGAGCTGAAGGCAGACGATAAACCGACTGAGCCACCCAGGTGCTGCTATCCAGGATTTCTTGTGTGGTGAAATTATTAACGTGCAGTGGGCTACCGACGTGGAGGACCACAGGTTGTAGTCAAGAAGAACGAAAGGAGGTGACAGATTTACTTAATTTTGCATTCATAACTCCATAGCTTCTATAGCATAACTAGCAAAGCCATCTACACTGAACATTTCAGTGTGGATTAAAGCAAAGATTTGCAATATCGGATATTACCAATCCTCACGTCAAACAGTCCCATCATTCAGAATTCTCTTGCCCCAGAATAGACACTCAACAGTAAATGTTGAGTAGAAGAACGGATTCGTGGTGAATCTACTGACCTCATAAGGCAAAGGCAGCATGAAGTAGGATGTTTTAAAGATGTGTATGGGCTTATTTCCTACCAAACCCAGACTAACGTTTGAAAACAGAAAAAGGAACCAACTCATGAATTATGCTGGGTTTTACACGTCTCTCGAACTGGCAATTGCTTTAAGAAGAAAGAGCCTTCAGTCTCAGTCATTGTCAGCTAATAGATGAAAATGTATGCTTTTCTAAACGTGTATTTGAATTTCCAAAGTCTTGTGTTTCATACCAAGCACCAAATTTCAGTCAACATTTCCACTTACTGAAAGGAAGCAATTGATGACTAAACTTTGTTTTTTACCTTGGGAAGGGAAGTAGAGATCTATGCATAATTCATGGTTTGGCAAAGGGTTTTTTGTGTTTCTTTAGCCTTGCTCACAAAGAACACCTGACTCAGAGGTGCAGACTGCCCCTCTTCTCTGCAGATCCATCTCCAAGGATTTGTGGGGTGACTTCTGGACTCTATTGTTAGCAAAGTTCAAGGTGGTGGCAAGAAGCCATTAGAGAAAGGGAAAGGATGCAGTCAAGAGTTAAGTTTTGATGTTATCAATAAAACACGTCCTTTAAATCAGCTGCTTCTGGGGGTAAAATTTGGAAGGCTAGAAAAAAAGAGAGGTATGTGGCTGGTGCCTCATGAAGGGCCATGTGGCCGTATTAAGGAATTTAGACTTTATCCTATAACAACAGGGAGCTGTTAAGAATGTTCGGTAGCACATGTGGGGTGATGAAGATCTGTACTTTGGAAAGAGGATGCAGGCAACTCCTGGAGGATGAGCTGGAAGGGATTAGCCTACAAGGAGGGAATGGAACAGAGGAGACCCTCACTATGGGCCAGGTTACCGTGGGGAGTAGGGGAGGTGCTGAGCTCAACCTACTTCTCTGAGGATGACGATTAAAGGCCGGTCCAGGGAATGTGAGGGAGGGAATCGATAAAAATCTGACATCAGGCAGGGGAGCCGCTTTGGTGTCAGGACTGACAGTAATACTTAAATGGCTTTTAAACAAATTTCAGTGATAAGTTGATCTAAGGGGTGAAGTAGTGAAATTAGATGCCTTTCCTTGCAGCTTCTCATGGTATTTTATTTATTTATTTTTAAAGATTTTTTTAAATTTTATTTATGTACTTGAGAGAGAGAGGAAGAATGAGAGAGAGAGCACTCGCACATGGGAAAGGGGGTAGGGTCAGAGGGAGAAGTAGACTCCCCACTGAACAGGGAGTCCAACGCTGGACTCGATCCTGGGACTCCGGGATCATAACTGGAGCAGAAGGCAGTCATTTAACCAACTGAGCCACCCAGGCGCCCAAGATTTTATATTTTTACATAACCTCTACACTCAACCTGGGGCCCGAACTCACAACCGGGATTGAGAGCTGCGCAATCCACGGACCAAGCCAGCCAGGGGCCCCCTCCTCATGGTGTGTTAACTAAAATGTTAATTAATTTCTGTTTTGTGTGCATGGAACACTGGCCTGCTTTTTATTTGTCTAAGTGACAGTATTGTTTGGAAATTTTTTGTCTCTATTCTTCAGATTTCGGGAAATCTGTCATAGTTTACTTACTCTTCCCAGATACCTCCACTCACCTTGGGCAGCGACCTGGGGCGGGGCCTCTGGAAGGGAGAGAGGAGACAACAACTCCTCTTACTTACCCTAAAATCTTACATTCTTTATCACTGTAAAGATAAAATGAACCTTGTTCTATCATTTTGGGCAAAAAAAACAAAAACAAAAATAACTCACAGCTTACTTAAATCGAGTTCATGTTTTAGGACCCCAAAACTGAAAATCCCTGCGTCCTTATTTTCTCCTAAAGGCACACAGTATAATATTCTATTCACAGAGCATGGCCCATGTATCATTGGTAAAGGTATTAGGTATCCAGGGTTCTTTTTTCTTTTTAAAGTTTACCCAGTCCCTTATGATCTCTGTTTGTAGGAAGTCATGCTGTTTTATAATAGTGATAAGAAATTCCCTTTTAACATAAATTTATTTAGGTAAAAAAAGTGAGGTTAGTGAAAAGAAAAAGAGTCAATTACACAGAAGTTCTTCAATGTGTCAAAATGCAAGGGTGTGAGGAGCCTGGGTGGCTCAGTTGTTAAGCCTCTGACTTCTGCTCAGGTCATGATCCTGGAATCCCCACAAGGGGATCCCTGCTCATCGGGAAGCCTGCTTCTCCCCCTCTCACTCCCCCGGCTTGTGTTTCCTCTCTAGGTGTGTTTCTCTCTGTCAAATAAATAAAAACATCTTCAAAAACAAACAAAAACAAAACCAAAAAAAATTTGAAAAGGTGGTAAAGAGAATGAATGAAGTCTGGGGAGTACTAGATCAGTGGGCAGAATATTAGATTCCAAGTCACCTTGATTATAAAAAATAATAATAATCATGGTTTTAAGCAAATTGGGTGGTTTACTTTTGCTGACTTCCATCTGTGAAATGGAAACTGTAATATCCACCTTGCAGGATCTTAATCAAAAGAGACAAACTATCTGATGGCATTTTGAAATCTGCCTGGTGCATTGGGAATGTTAGTTTTTATTGTCATGACAGGTGCTGCGAGCTTTGATGTTCAACCACTGATTTACAATTGCTTTTCCTGAGACAAAACCATAGCGCAGGGAGCGTACCTCCCTGGCACCACACGAGCATACTATGCTCTAAAATGCATCTGTTGCTTCCTGATGATGTTGTCAATCTTTAGGGGAAGGAATGTATTGATTTGTTTCCCTTCGAAGTGCTTCTGCGAATTGATCTGGCTGTTTTGATGTTGCAGGCTTGCTAATGCCTCTGCCGTCCCTGGCTGTGGTTGGAAATGATCTTGCTGCAGGGAAAAGACCGGATCATTCTGACACTCTGGGGTCTGGCCTGGCTCCTCCAGGTCTGAATGGCCTCAGAGCTGGTGCTTAACTCCCTCAGAGTTCTTGTTCTTCAGGAACAACCAGTGATCTCAGAATGTGCTCTGCTTCCCCCAGTATTTGGGGCTGGAGGCGATGGGTATTTTTAAGTGCATTTTCCTGATTTCAAATGGCCAAAGGGGACAAGGCAAAGAATGTCCAATGTGCCACAGGTAATTGTCACTTCTGTAATTTTTTCATTCCAAACATAGATTTAGTGGAAGCGACAGAACCGCTGGATAAAGTGCGTGGGGTTTTGCATCCAAATTTCCATCACTTATTCCCCAAGTGATCTGAGGCAAGTTATTTATTCCCATTCAAACCTGAGTTTATACACCTGGAAAATGGGAATAATAGCACCTACCCATAAGGTTGCTATGAGGACAAGGTGAAATTAATCAGACTGTGACTCAACTGAGCAGCGCAGCAGGTTTGAGACCTATAAACAAGTTGGGGGTCTTTGGTTAAGTATAATCCATTTATTGCCTGCAACAGATGTCTCCCGTCCAGACTGGAATGTGCTGGCATTCCTGAATTAATCTACCATGATTCTTAGTGAAGCGGGGCGTTGACTCAGGTGCTGTGCTGGGGGAAAAGACAGTGACCGCTTGCTCTTAGGAAAAAGTCTTGGGTCACAAAGAGGGAGGACCCAATGACATAACCCTTGTCATTTGGAGCCAGAGTCCTAAACTCAACCCCATATGGCTGCTTCTGGCTCTTGTACTGTGTAGTGGGCTCTGAGGAAGGCTGCCTGAAAGAAGAGTGATGGGCAAGCATCCATGGTAGACCCCATGAGGACCTTATCCACACCCAGAACACTGAGGAATCCCTCTTGCTCTATCTCCTTGGGGGGCCCAGGTAAACACTCAGTAAGTATTAGCTGGTGAAGGCTGGGCTTTAGAACCTAGAGACTCATGCATGCAGCAACAAAAGGATCTTGAATACTTAATCACACACAAAACTGTGTGCAAATACTAGCTTGTGTGCAGTCAAGACCCTTTGGGGTCATGAGGAAGATTGTATGCTCTCATGTATGACTAAGCACAAGACTGCTGTGTATGACCAGAGGTGGTAGAGCAGTGTAGACCCAAGTTCCAATCAAGTTGCGGCTCTGTTGTTTACCAGCTGTTGGAACCTAAATGAGTTACTTAATCTCCTTAAGTCCTGGTTTCCTTACCTCTAAAATGGAAATAATTATAATACCCATCCCATAAGATTGCTGCCAAGATTACATGAGATAATAAGTGTAAAGTGCTTAATACAGTTACTAAAGTATGATGAATCTCAAATACAAGTTAATATTATTATTATAACTGGCTGTTAGTAGTGGGTCTCCTTTTTCATGAAGGTAAATACGTTTCCAGATGTGCTGCCAAAAAGTTCACTTACTGGGTAACTAATCCCCCTAACCTAGTCCTTGGGAAGCTTGCTTCATGTTTTGTTGTAAGGTATTTTGAGAAGTAGAGGGGGTGCTGGCATGTGAGTTTTTCTAAGAAGACACAAGTTGCATTCTGAAGAGCTGATTTGTTTGACTTTAAGACAATTACATCATTTTGTTAACCTAGGATTCTCCTGTTCAGGAAGTTTCTACTTAGGAGAGAACCACTTCTGGATGAGAGCCCAGTGGTTATTTTCTCTTTGGTGGGGCTGTTCTTCAGCACTGTCAGCGTGAGGATTGGTTAGGACTGGTTTTCATGTCATTATTCTAGTGGAAAAATCTGTTCTGGGATTTCCCAGTGAATCACAAAGCGGGCAGTTCATGTGAGTAATACCCAAGTCCCTCAACATTTTCCAGGGGAATAAAAATCTTAAGCAAACGTCATACTAATGGTGTTGCAAAATGATTATGGACTTTGATAACAATGGACCTGAATTATCTAATCCATCTGCCACTTACTGGCTCTTTTAAAAAATCATTTAAGTTTCCCCAGCTTCGTACTTGCAATAGCCCAGAATGCCATCTCACACCCCAGTTCATCTGGTGACTCCTACTCAATATTCAGCACAAATGTCAGCTCCTCAAGGACACATCTTATATTTGTTAAGATAATGGTTCAATTGTTTAACACACAACAAACAATTGCCAATGGAATAAGTTTATGTATTTCTCTTAGTAAAGGGTAATAGGATGGTCCTACCCCAAGGAGTAGTCCATGGGCCAACCCCCTTATATTTCATCACCCACAGCAAGAAGAAAAGAGGTGGAGGGTAAGTAGCTTTCTTTAAAGGTCCAGACCTTGAAGTGGCACCTATCACTTCTGATCATACCTCCTAGGCTAGAACTTAGGCATATGGAAATGTCTAGGTCCAAGGGAGGCTGGGAAATGTAGTTTCTGCCTGGGTCGCCTTGTCCCACCCAGTTAAAAAGTCACAGGGTTCTCTCACTAGCTGGAAGAAGAGGAGAATATTTATCAGGCAACAGTTAGCAGTCTCTTGTCACGTTTTTTCCTTTCCCTTCAAGGCATGGTTAGGAATGTTGGAACCATGTTGCATTCCTTTATGGAAGCCAAATACTGTGCAGCCATTAAAAATAAGGTAGTTTGGGTTGCCTGGGTGGCTCAGCTGGTTAAGCATCTGACTCTTGATCTCAGGTCAGATCAGGATCTCAGGGTCATAAGGTCAAAGCCTGCATTAATAATAATAATTTTACTATTTAAAAAAATAGGGCAGATTTACAAGTTTTGACAGGGAATGACCTTTGAGATCTATGTTAAGGTAAAAAAAAAAACACAAAATACAGAAATTGAGTATAATATAATGGCTTTTGTGCTCATATATATTGACTGTCTTAAAGATACAAAAGAAACTAACACTGGGGGACAGAGGAAGGAGGGACATGTATTTCTCTTTAAATAACCTTTTAAATCATTTGAATTTTGTAATGTGTGTTACCTATGCAATTTTTCAAAACCTCCAGTTCACTGAATTATTCAGATATATTTCTACCACTTATGACAAACTACTTTTTCAACAATTAGGAAACCAATCCTAACTTATCCTCATGCTAACAGTGCTAAAGGACATATCACCAAAAAGAAAGTAACCACAGGGCTATTATCTAGATGTGGTTCTCTCTTTCCAGGCAGAAACTTCATGAGCAGGCAAATCTCAAGTTAACAGATTGTTTTAAGGCCAGAAAATCAGCTCCTCAAAAGGCAACTTGTGTCTTCTTGAAAACTCATACACCAGCATCATCTATACTCCTCAGAAGACTTTACAGCAAAACACAGAACAAACTTTTAGGTGGGCTCCCCTGATTTCTGCTAATAAATATGTGCTGAAAATTTTGTCTCGAATTCTTTTAAAGATTTTATGTTTTTATTTATTTGCAGAGAGAGAGAGAGAGAACATGCACACACATACAAGCAGGGGGAACAGCAGGCAGAGGGAGAAACAGACTCCCTGCTGAGCAAACAAGGAGCCTGATGTGGGACCCCAGGATCATGACCTGAGCCAAAGTCAGATGCTTAACCGACTGAAACACCCAGGCATCCCATCTTTTGAAAGGTGTTTTGTTTTTGTTTTTTTTTTTTGAAGATTTTATTTATTTATTTGACAGAAAGAGATCACAAGTAGGCAGAGAGGCAGGCAGAGAGGGATGAGGAAGCAGGCTCCCTGCTGAGCAGAGAGCCTGATGTGGGCCTCGATCCCAGACCCTGAGATCATGACCTGAGCCGAAGGCAGAGGCTCCAACCCACTGAACCACCCAGGTGCCCATTGAGAGTGTTTTAAGAAATCACTTGTTTATGTTTCAATGAACTTGAAGAAAATCTCAGCAAAAGTGAAGAATGCCCTTGGGCATTTTTCAAATACCTTTTAAATTTAACTTCTTTTCCAGGTGCCTGGGTGGCTTAGTTGTTAAGCGTCTGCCTTTGGCTCAGGTCATGATCCCAGAGACCAGGGATCAAGCCCTGCATTGGGCTCCTGCTCAGCGGGAAGCCTGCTTCTCCATATCTCACTCCCCCTGCTTGTGTTCCCTCTCTAGCTGTGTTTTCTCTCTGTCAAATAAATAAATAAAACCTTTAAAAATTTAACTTCTTTTCCTTTAATAGAAGTTGAGAATGGCCCTATGGTTCACTATATGGTCAGGTACAGGGATGTTCCAATGTCTGACTATTTTAATAGCTCCCCAGACTTTTAATGATTAGGTTGAAAAAACTACCACAACATAAGGCAAAGTCTTCACCTTAAGAATTTTTCACCTACTTTATTTTAAAATTTATATTGTAGAACATACACTCATTAGCCTAAAAAAAAAAGATAATTGTTTAAGAAAACAGTAAGATTTTCCCTCTCTTCCCTCTGCTCATTTATGTTGTTCTGACTTAAGCCCAAAAAGAGGGTGTATATGAATTATGCCTGCAAAAAATCAAGGATTTTACACAGAAAGACAAAATAATGTTGGGTTTCCCATATTAGTCTCTGCTTCAAACAAAATAAAACAAAAACTGAGGAATGAACAAACCCTGAGGCATCATGCTTCAGGATTTCAACTATCCTACAGAACCACAGTAATAAACACAGTGTGGCACTGACAAAAATAGATACATCAATCAATGGAACGGAACAGAAAGACCAGAATATATGGTCAACTAAGATTTGACAAAGAAGCCAAGAATACCCAGTGAGGAAAGAAGACTCACTTCAACAATTGGTGCTGGAACTTTGGAAAAATACAGAACAAGGAAATTGGACCTCTTCTCATACCACTCACAAAAGTCAGCTCGAAATGGATCAAAGACTTAAACATAAGACCCAATACCATAAAACTCCTAGAAGAAAACATAGGGAAGAAGCTCATCAACACTGGTTTTTGACATGACAACCAAAGCCCAAATGAGAAAAGCCAAAATCATCTGATGGGAGGACTACATAAAACTCCAAAGCTTCTGTACAGCAAAAGAAACAATTAACAAAGTGAAGACAACCTACAGAATGGGAGAAAATTTTTGCAAACTGTATACAAGATAGGTTATATCCAGGGGCACCTGGGTGGCTCAGTCAGTTAAGTGACCAACTCTTGATTTTGCTCAGGTCATGATTTCCGGGTGTGGAGTCTGCTTGAGATTTTTCTCTCTCCCTCTCCCTCTGTCCATTCCCCTCTCCATTTGTCCACATGCTCACTTGCTCACTCTTTTAAAATAAATAAAATCTTAAAAGAAGGAAGACAAGACGAGAGGTGCTGGTGAGGATGTGATGAGAGGGAACCCTTAAACATTTTTCGGTGGGAACGTAAATTAGTCCAACCACTGTGGAAAACAATATGGAGTGTCTTCAAAGAATTAAAAGTATATCTATCATTCTATCCCTCAATTCCACTTCTGGGTATATAACCAAAAGAAATAGAAACAGGATTTTTTTTTGAGGTTTTAAATTTTTATTTGCATAATTTAAAAATTGTGCATTCTAATAATTAAAATCATTTAAACAACAACAGCAAAAGGCTCTCTGGTTAAACTGCATTTTACAGCCTGTAGGACACCTTGGACCAGATTGGTTTTTACTCTGGATTTCTCTATTGAATCCCTCAGCTTCTTCCTTCACTAAGATTCAAGTTCTTTCCGTCCCCTGCCAGCTAGACACGCAGATGAGAGAGGCTGACTCCGGCCTTCACCGTCAGTAGTTCTTGATTCTTTCATGTGAAAGGGGGCGGCACAGTCATTTAAACTTGATCCCACCTCTTTGAGTCTTACAAAGTAAAACAGCCCGAAGAAGGGAATGCTTGTGAGACATACAATGGGTATTGGTGGCACACACCTCATTACAATTCACCTGCTTGCTTCTCCTTCTCAGTTGTGTCTTTTGAAGGCAGTGGATTTTTCTCTTGTTTTTCTCTCTTCTTCAATTTTGACATTGAGTTTCTCAGTCTCAGCTGTATTGAGTTTGTTAGACGTGATTGCAGAGGAAGGGGGGCCTGGGGCGACGGTGAGCAGGGTCTGGTCCTTGGAGTGCCCGACTAAAACCAAGCCTCTTGCCTAAAAGCAAGATATTGCATTCCCTTGTTTATTGCAGCATTATTCCCAATAGCCAAGATATGGAAACAACCCAAATGCCCACCAATGGATAAATGGATATTTTTAAATGTGGTACATATACACAATGGAATATTATTCAGCTATGAGAAAGAAGAATGTCCTTTTTTTTCTTTTAAGAGTGTATTTATTTGTCAGAGGAGCAAGCAAGCACAAGCAGGGGGAGCAGCAGGCTGAGAGAGAAGCAGGGTCCCCACTGAACAAGGAGCCCGATGCGGGACTCAATCCCAGGACCTGGGGATCTGCTTAACACACTGAGCCAGGCATCCTGGGAGGATATCCTTTCATATGCCACATGGATGAAACTCAGGCACATTATGTTAAGCAAGATAAGTCAAACAGAGAAAAACAAGTGGTATGTGATATCACTTATATGCAAGATCTAAAAATGTTAAACCTATTAAAAAAATAAAAAAAATAAAAAACAGAGTAAAATGGTGATTACCAGAGGATGAGGGCTAGGGGGAAAAGAGTGTTTAAAGGTACAAACTGTAACCAGTAAGCAAATAAGTCAGAGATATCTAATGCACAGTATAATGAATATAGACAATAATATTGTACTATAATTATTAGTGTGAGTAACATGATAAATATCACTGCATCAGCAATTATATTACAATGTATAAATGTGTCAAAGTAGCAACTTAAACCTGTATGACATTAAATGTCATATTTATTCAGTAAAAAGAATTGAGTTGTAATTCACACACCATAAAGTTAATTTACCCTTTTAAAGTTTACAGTTCAAGGAGCGCCTGGGTGACTCAGTTGGTTAAGCATCTATTTCGGCTCAGGTCATGATCTCAGGGTCCTGGGATAGAATCCGTGAGCCAGGAGCCTGCTTCTCCCCCTCTAGCTCCTTCTGTTCATGCTCTCTGTCTCTCTCTGTCAAATAAATCTTAAAAAAAAAATTTTAAGTATACAGATCAGTATGATTTAGTATATTCACAAAGTTGGGTAACCATCACCATGATCAAATTCCAGAATATTTCATCACCCTTTCTACCCTATGGGACCTTGCCTTAAGGCGTGAGCGGCAGGCAAAGGGCAGTCCCAGGCTCTAGACTGTCATCTCAGTGAATCCTCTGGACTCTGGAACCCCCTGGAGAATGAGGCTTTGGG
This sequence comes from Spilogale gracilis, assembly GCA_004023965.1. Taxonomy (NCBI): domain Eukaryota; kingdom Metazoa; phylum Chordata; class Mammalia; order Carnivora; family Mephitidae; genus Spilogale; species Spilogale gracilis. Next base: position 193,407 of record PITA01000980.1, read on the forward strand.
ATCCTAAGGATGGGGGTTTGGAGTACCCGACAGTTGTGGGATCTTAAGCAAGATGCTCAGCCTTTCCATTACTTGGGTTCTTTTTTTTACCTGTAAGATGAGACTCATACCTACCTGAGGAGTCTTGACCACCTGTAAGACAAAGAAAGGCAAACAGCTAGCAGAGTGTCCAGCACATGGTAAGGACTCTAAGGCGCAGGGCCTGGGGCTTCAGACAAGCCGGGCTTACACTCCATGCTTGCCTGGGGTGGCCATGCCACTGGGGCCTTTGAGAAATTAAGTTTTACACCCAAGCTCTTCCTGTTCTGGAAATCACTGCCTCAATCACTGGATAGCAAATAGCAAACAGTCATCCATTTGGTTCCCTAATGAAATTATGCCCAGGTAAGAAGCCGTTATTTCCCCCCTTGATGTCTGACTTTTCCCCAGAGGGAGGGCTTTGACATGAAACACATGGCTAAAGTCACATCAGGGCTCAATCACTCGGCCTTAGGGTATTTTAACAAACCAAATAGCTTCAGGTTCAGACAGAAAAATATAGTGAGTGACAGCTAGGTGAATGAAAAATTCCTTTTCTTTCTTTCTTTCTTTTTTTTTTTTTTTGAAAGAAACCTTTTTTTTTTAAAGGTTTTATTTATTTATTTGACAGAGAGAGAGATCACAAGTAGGCAGAAAGGCGAGGAAGCAAGCCCTGAGATCATGATCTGAGCCGAAGGCAGAGGCCTTAACCCACTGAGCCACCCAGGCGCCCTCTCTTTTTTTATTTTTTTTAACCTTTTTAGCATATGGGTTAAGAGGCTGGGATTTGGGTTGAGTCTTGACTTCGCCATTAACAGTGTGCCTTGGACAAGTGATTAGCTTTGAATTTCAAAAGCGGAAAGAAGGAAAGCAGCACTTTCATCATAGAGGTGCGCTCAGCACACTGCCTGTCTTGTGTAAATATTTAATAAAGGGTAGGCGGAGTTTCAAGTCCCACTGAAACCTTGGAATTACCTCCTTTTCTCCTGGGCTGTCTCTCGCTGTCTCCTCCAGCCAGCCAGTGGTCTGTAAAATCCTGGAACTTTCTTCGTTCAGCTTTAGGGGTTGTTTTATTCTATTTTCTACGATTCTTCCACTTTTAGAATAAATGGATTACATGCTCTGGTGCTAAAGAGAGATTCTGAAAGTCAGAGCTTTATGGGGAGATTGGGGGGGAAGGTGCGGGGGGGACCACCCTGCTCTCATCAATTAGATAGGAGCTCTCAACTCCTTTGTGTGACATAGATCCCTTGGCAGTCTGGTGATGTCCATACCCGTCTCTCAAGATAACACTTTTGGGGTTCCTGGGTGGCTCAGTTGTTTAAGCGTCTGCCTCTTGATCTCAGCTCAGGTCTTGATCTCAGGGTCCTGAGTTCAAGCCCTGGGTTGGACTCCACACCGGGGATGGAGGCTAATAAAAAAAAACAGGTAACATTTTTAAATGTAAAAACTAAAATGCTGAGGATTACAAAAGAAGTCGATTAAAATAAAATTATCAAAAATGTTTTAATTTTTATGTTTATTAAGGTTTTTTTTTCAATTCCAGTGTAGTTAACATATAGTGATATATTGTTTTCAAATGTACAATATAGTGATTCAACACTCCACACAACACCCAGTGCTCATCACAAGCACTTTTCTTACCCAGCTCCCCTCTGGTAACCAGCAGTTTTTCTCTATAGTTAAGAGTCTGTTTCTTGGCTTATCTCTTTTTTTTTTCTTTTTGCTCAGTTGTTTTGTCTCTTAAAGTCCGCAGATGGCTGAAATCATATGATATTTGATTTGCCTTTCTCTGACTGACTTACTTTGCTTAGGATTATGTTCTCTAGCTCCATCTATGTCATTGTAAATGGCAAGGTTTCATTTTTTTATGGCCCAATAATACTCTACGGCATAACCACATCTTTTTTATCCATTCATCTATCAATGGACGCTTGGGCTGCCTCCATAATTTGCAATGTAGTCATGTATATGATTCTTTCATGTGTGTGCTTCTTATTAATGTATTCAACAACAAGATCTAGTGGCTAGTCTAATAATCACTATAATTTCAAATTAATGATAAATATTAATGATATATTGAAATAGCTTCAAAAATGTTGATGTGATGGGGCGCCTGGGTGGCTCAGTTGCTTAAGCGACTGCCTTCGACTCAGGTCATGATCCCGGAGACCTGGGATTGAGCCCCACATCGGGCTCCCTGCTCGGTGGGAAGCCTGCTTCTTCCTCTCTCAATCCCCCTGCTTGTGTTCCCTTTCTGGCTGTGTTTCTCTCTGTCAAATAAATAAAATATTTTAAAAAATGTTGATGTGAAATGAAAAATATCTGTGATTTCCATTGGTGACAGTCACAGGTAATAATAGAAGATGGCTTTCTGGTTTACATTATCATTGAAGAAACTGCTAAATTTCAGGTAGAAAGTACTAAAGATATATATGTATTTTTTTATATCCTTTTTGAATTCTATTCATGAACCCAAGGTTATGAACCCCTGAACTAAGCCAAGACTAACAAAATCGAAAATGTCTACTATGGTGATAGGGACATGGCCATAGGTTTTTTCGGATAATCCTGCCCTACAGGTCTAGGGAAGTAGCAGGCCTTTACTTTCTAACATGGAAATACCACTGGGTGAAGACATTCAGTCATCATGTATCTATGTAGCTTTGTGAATACTCACTTTAGAATCGAGGCTGTTAAGGATTCAGGTGGGCTTTTGCCATTTGCGTCATCCATCGGTCACGACAGTGATAATAAGCAAGCCTAGAGGTTGACATCTATTCCTGACATCCATTCCTATCCACCAACCAATGTTCCACATTTTGCAGATGTAAGTGTCCTTTGCCCTTTCACGTTCCATGCCTTGGCGTCTCCTTGACTTGCTCACTTACCAGAAAGACACCAGGAACTATAAATATGTTGCCTTGCAGAGAACATTCTCCCTCCTCCTGGGGAACCCAAAGCCTGCCCCTTTTCAGACCTCAAACTTCATTTTGAATCTGGCTTGGATTCTTGTTCCAACACCACTCCTCCTGTTGCCTTTCTTTTTTTTTTTTTTTTTAAGATTTTATTTATTTATTTATTTATTTGACAGAGAGAAACACAGCTAGAGAGGGAACACAAGCAGAGGGACTGAGAGAGGGAGAAGCAGGCCTCCCGCTGAGCAGGAAGCCCGATGTGGGGCTCGATCCTGGGTCTCCAGGATCATGACCTGAGCCGAAAGCAGTCGCTTAACCAACTGAGCCACCCAGGCGCCCCATCCTGCTGCCTTTTCTAACCTTCACCTCCCTTTCTGACTTGTTTTGCAAAATGAGATCTCCTCCTGGGTCTGGAAATATATGACTTGGTGCTGAAACGAAGTCTTCCTCTTGCAGAAACCATAAAGAAGGTGGACTGTGGAGGCGAACCAGCTGCGCTGGATTCCTGTTGCAATACTACGAGCCGCGTACCCCTGACCGTGTTACCCAACCCCTCTATGCCTCAGTTTCCTCCTAAGAAAAAAAATGGGAACTACATTTCTCATAGAGTAGTATTGTGGACTAAGTACTTTAAAGCTTAGGGAGAACCTGGATAGCTTAGTCTGTAGAGCATCTGACTCCTGATGCTCAGGGTTGTGGTTTCAAGCCCCACACTGGGTGTAGAGCCTACTTTAAAAAATGAGAAGAGGGCGCCTGGGTGGTTCAGTGGGTTAAAGCCTCTGCTTTCGGCTCAGGCCCTGGTCTCAGGGTCCTGGGATCAAGGACCGCGTCGGGCTCTCTGCTCAGTGGGGAACCTGCTTCCTCCTCTCTCTCCGCCTGCCTCTCTGCCTACTTGTGATCTCTCTCTCAGTCAAATAAATAAATAATATCTTTTTAAAAAATGAGAAGAATATTAAGAGGCACCTGGGAGGCTGAGTCAGTTAAGCATCTGACTCTTGATTTTGGCTCAGGACATGATCTCAGGGTTGTGAGATCAACCCACCCATGGTTGTCTGGCTCCTCACTGGGCATGGAGCCTGCTTAAGATGCTCTCTCTCCCTCTACCCCAACACCCCCACACCCTTGAGCATTCACTCTCTTTCTCTCACTCTAAAAAAACTTTTGAATTTAAATAAATGCTTTAAGGCTCGCAAGCTTGAAAATGCCTGACATAGAATGAGCACACAGTAAATACTAGGAGTTACTTGTCTGCCCTTGGCCATGACTGTCACCCTCAGCAAGATTCTCCAAGGACAACCCTTGCATATTCTTCACATTCTGTTTTCCTGGACCGTTGACTTCGGGACAGTAGAGGGCTCTTTTTAATCTTCTGAGGCCTGAGTTAGGGAGATCAAGAAGGATCTAGAAGTTACATCCTCATCATCATGATAATCATCATCATATCTGACATTTGCTGGAAACCTGCTGTTATGCTGATACTTGTCCCTTGTATTTAATCCCACCAACACTGCCCCCCCAGATCTGTATTATTATTCTCATTTGTAGTTGATAAATCAGGCTCAAAGGAATTAAGTTATTTGCAGTCCAAAGTCACATGGGTCCTTTCCCTGGATGGAGGATCATCTCTGTCTAGCTACAGGCTTCTTGCCTAAGAAGCACCTGAGGGGAGTTGTGGACAGCTACTATTTGCTTGGTTATCTGCTCTACTCTGAAACCACTCGGGTTCTCTATACTCAGCCATCTTGAAAGCGACTTGGCTTAGAGGTGGCCATCTGGCATCGGCTCATGCAGCTTTTGTGAAATCACATGTGGTCCCGGAGTTGCCAGGAAAAAGGATGCCTTGATGAGCCAAAATGCAAATTCTTTAGGAGAGGAAAAGTGAAAGTGAGCTTGTTCACACTGTGCAGGGCTCCAAGTAAATGACACAACTCCAGAGACACAGTGTCCTGCCACTAGGTTCCATTATATTACAGGGCATTGTTTTGCATTTGATCATAAACTTGCCTCCTAATAGTTTGCTTCTTTGACCAGTAAGAGAGGCAGAGGTGACCCAAATTAAAAAGAAGTTGATATTTAAATTACCAAAGTTGGGTGCCTCCAGACATTAGAAATGCAGCCCTCTGGGAAGCCAGAGCGACTAGGGGATGGGAAGCCTATTTTCCTCATTAATCTCCAGTTTCCCCTTATCCTGGAGATAAGTTGCTCAAAACAGCTCAAGGCCAAGAGAAGGGGATTTGGGGATTCTTATCTAGACTGTGCCCATCTGAAAGGATTTATAGAACCTTAGCTGAGGTTTCTAAAGACTCTTTTGGGTTATTTGTCTTTCTTCTTCTTTCTCTTTCTCTTGTCTTCCTCTATCCCTTATTTTATTTCTATCTCCTGGCCTTGCCTTCTCCAGAATGCCTGCCCCACTCTTCTGCCCATCAGCTTACAGAAGCTTACTTGGTGTCCTTCAATGCCAAAGGGAAGACTAATTTTCCTCCAGCCAAGCCTAGGACTGGATTACCTGGGCTTTGTTCTTTTCATCTATAAATTCCTGCCTTTCCTTTTGCCTCTCCCAGACCTTGTAAATTACATTTACAACCAAGGACTGGGGTCTAAGGGATCTAGCAATTGCTGGCATTTTAGACCAGCACAATTAATGTCATTGTTTATAGATTATTGTCTTGGGGAGTTTGCATAGGGCATTTAGAGATAGTTTGTTGTTGTTGTTTTTTAAGAAACACTAATTTTTCCTTTTTTCCTCCAAAGATTTATTTATTTATTTATTTGACAGAGAGAGAGATCACAAATAGGCAGAGAGGCAGGCAGAGAACGAGGGGGAAGCAGGCTCCCCACTGAGCAGAGAGCCCAATGAGGGACTGGATCTCAGGACCCTAAGATCACAACCTGAGGGGAAGGCAGAGGCCCAACCCTCTGAGCCACCCAGATGCCCCAAGAAAAACATTTTAAAAGCCCTTTAGAAAAACTATTAGAAGTTAGGTAAAATCCAAATATTTGAAAATTCTAACTGAAACCCGCCTGATTTGCTACAAGCTGTATTTGCATGTGTAAGGTGAAAAGCTCTAATAAATTCAAGCCAGATCAGCAGCTAATCCTCAGACCAGAGCCAACAGACTTCAGGCTCCTCTCAGAGGAGGGGAACTGAGTCATCTATTGATAATGCCCTCAGAAGTAACACACATGCCTCTGCTTGAAGAAGGTGGACCAAGCAAACAGTTCAAGGAGAAGGCAGAATTCCCTTTGGGGGGTGTGGTGTGATTCCTTCCTTCTAAAAGGGGATCACTGTAGCTGCTGACATTCCCACACCACACACACACACACACACACACACACACACACACACACACACACACCTGTTCCCAAAGTAGTCCCAATTCTGGAACCTTCCTCTCTGGATTTCTTTAAGTGTCATTCAGTTGTTCTCATATCCTCTATAGAGCTCATTAAAACATGTATTGCTGCCCCCCAACCTAGAGTTTCTGTTTTGGTAGATATAGGATGGAGTCTAAAAATTCATGTTTATGACAAGTTCCCCAGTGTTGTTGAGGCTGCTGGTCCAGGGACTACACTTTGGGAACCACTGTGGAATCAGATTTCCTGGGTTCGAAGACCAACCCCATCACTCATACACTGGAGACTCTTGAGCAAGTTAACTTTTCTGTTGTCCCATCACTCACACAGTCCCATCTGTTTAAAAGAAAAAATGAGTATAGGAATTGCACCTGCTTCCGGGTATTGTTTGGGGGGTAGATGAGATAACACGTGGAAAGCCAAAACCGCTACACACCAGTGCTCATTAATTTCAGTCATTGCCCGTGTGTTATTTCTCCAAAAACACCAACATTGCAGAGCTGTTCTCAGGCCAAGGCCATCCTGATCCACTTGCCCACATAGAGACCCTCCCAGGTGCTGGCATTCTGCAGAGCTTAAGAAGCTGGACCACTTGAACCCCACCAGATGCCATTGGTCCTGAAAACACATAAACACAAATCCTCACTTTTGAGTCTTTCTCCAAGTCGGGTATTTGAAACCCACCTTCGCTGCCACAGTCCTCTGGCCTCAGCCTAGGCACCCATGTGAACATTTTTATCAACACCCCGGTGCCCTTTCATGCTCAGTGACTGAGAGACAAACACAGGCCAGAGAATCTTGCCTGCTCTCCCGAGCTCTAAATTTTATATTTGCTGAATTTTGCTGAGTGAATTTAGACTCCCCTAGGGCTTGGGTTTCCAGAGCCTTGGTGACTTCTAGATATTTTGCACAGTTTTCTCTTCTTTTGTTCTCCCTTATCATTTATCAAATTAAATTAACAAAACAAACAAATCAAGGAAAAGTCAGAAGAGTTCAATTGCTAGACTTGCTTTTTGTTTTTATTATCAACAATCAAGTTAATGGTACACTCTTGGAAAACTATATGCACATGTAGAAATATTTCCCTTTTAAATAGAAGCATTCATTATAACACATATAAATAAATTTGAGAATCTGAAACATAACTTATAACGCTTATGTTCACAGACAGAATCTGAACAAGAAGAAAAAAGAAATCAGACAGACATGCACCTGATAACAAAAATATATATCATTGTTGAACCGTGGTCTCTCTAAACACAAAGGAATTGAACCCGTGAGAATCTTATTACTCCATAAAGACACGCCATAGAGACTACAAGAAGAGAAAAACATTATACGGTCACGGAGAGGAGACGGTCTGTACTGATATTAACACGATACAATTGAGTCACAGAACACAGTTGTAGAAAGACACCAAAAAAGTTAAAGCCTCGACATTCAACTAATATCTATAGTTTGTGCCTTTTAAAATAAAAAACAAAAACAAAAAAACAAAAAACAAAATCCCAACAGAGATGTCTAATCTGCTTGAAGAATGGAATCATCAATATACAGTCCATCCACCATACAAGATGTGAGTCCGTTTCGGGTCAAACAGAAATGCAACCCGAGACGCTTCTGCAAACTTGTGTGTACGCCTTTCTTTGCTCGGTTGATTTCTCCGCAGCCAGTTGCGTGGACTGCAATTGACTCTAATCCAAAGCAGTGCCAAAAAGTTCGGTAAAAGCTGGTGGAAGAAGAAAATGCCGGCGGGATGACGGGAGAGAAAAAAAGGGAAGAGCTGCGAAATATGAGGCCGTTTGCAGAGTTTGTAGATGAAAAGGCATCTCATGTATAGGGCATCTTTCAAGGGCCGAGTGGCTGCAAAGATTCGGGGTTGGGAGTTGCAAGTGTGTGGGGTTCGGATGCGCTAATGGCGGGATGGTGTTTGGCGAGGTGGGGCTGGCAGGCGGGAGCGAGGAAGTCACCTTGGCCGCGGGGACAGTCCGCTCGAGTCGTCGCCTGCGGCAGCCTGAACACGAGGGGAAGGAGGGCTGGAAGGCATTGCTACTCTCCCTTGAGGAGGAGCGCCCAAGGGAGTCTGCTCTCAGGAGGGGTTCACAAGATAGACGTTGCTAGCTTCAGCCTCTCTTCTTCCCCACCTTACTTGTTTCCCGTCGGATTTTAAAACCTTTCCGGGTTGTTTGTTGGCTTGTTTTTAAAGTAATTGCTGCCTTCCTAATTTTTTTTTTTTCAATTTGGGGGATTTTTTTTTTTCTTTTTCTCTTTTTCTAAGCAAGTCGCTGAGTCGGTTGTGCCCCCCCCCCCCACCACCACCACCACTCATCTCTCCCTGTCATCTGCTCGGGCCAGAGACACACATTCCCCGAGACAGACGGACGCCGACACGCAGACACAGCCCCCTGAGAGTGCCCCCGAGTCCGGGCCGCGCTGCGCGCACCTGGCGGTCAGCAGGCGGAGCCCCGGCGGGTCCGCGAGGCCCCTGAGGCAGGTGCGAAGCCAGGGAAGTCCCGAGTTTTGTTCTGTTGGGGGGAGGGTTCAGGATGGGGGTAGGAGTGGGGTTGAAATGGGGGCGACGCCATTTTCTCTTTATTCTTATCGCGGTGACTTTAGGGTCTCAACGAAAAGCCACGGCAGCGGCGACGACCATAGCCTTGAGCCTACCCGCTCGCCCGCTCGCCCGCCCGGCCCGGCTCGCCCGCCGCCGCCGCTCACCCCAGATCAGAACATACTGCTCTTCACTAAGGCGGCTTTGGCACCGTTGGGTCTTTGGAGCGAAGATAGGACGCTGGCGAAGGGGCCCCCGAGCGAATCCGGGATGGAGGTGATGGGGCCGGGCCCGGGAGCCCAGCCTTGTCCGGGGCCCCCTGCCGCAGCCAGGCCTCCGGCCGCCGCCGCCGCAGCCGCCGCTGCTGCCGCCGCCGCCGCTGCCGCCGCCGCCGCCGCGCCGCCCTTGCCGGGTTCGCCTCCCGGGCCCCCGGGCCCCGCCGCCCCCGGGGCTCCTGCCGGGCTGGGCCCGCCGCCGCCGCCGCCGCTCGCCCCGCAGCTGGGAGTGGGGTTGGGGTTGGGGCCGGGCCCCCCAGTGCTGTCCGGGTCGGTGCTCTTGGCTTCTTTGCTCTCGTCGTCCCGGGACGTGTCGGACTTCTTCCCGGAAGAGCCGTTCTTGGCCGCGGCCGCGGCGGCCGCTGCAGCGCGCTCCTGCTTGCGGAACTTGGCCCGGCGATTCTGGAACCACACCTGGCGCGAGAGCAGAGCAGAGGCGGTGAAGCAGGGAAAGAAAGAAGGAAAGGGGAAAGCAAAGCGAGGATTAGGACGGCCCACGTTCCATTTCGGCTCTTTTTAAAGTCTCAAGCGCGCACCCCGCCACCAAGTCTGCCCCCTCTCTTGTCGCCCTTGCGTCTTCGAGAAACTTGGTCAGGGTCACCTGAGCATGCCAGGGAAATGACTGCTTGCAGGAAAGGTTAAAAGGCCCCAGGTCCCAGAAAGGCCCTAAATGGAAGCCTTAATTTTGGCGGGCCTTTGCTCAGTCCATTTCTTGAACCACCCCACACTCGCCATAACCCCCCAGGCCTCAGGTCTAAGGTTAAACGTTAATTGGTAGAAGGAAGGGGGGGGTGTGTCTCTGCTTTTGATGCTCTTCGCCCATCCTGGCCTCTGGGCCTGATAGAGCGTACATTGGGGCTCACCTGGAGAGGAGCCCTGGCCAGCTCGTGAGTGCACCTGTTTCCCTAAAAGGTTAGAGTTAGCCGGGGTTCATGACCTTCATGGAGTCACAGCCCCTTTGCAAATATGACCCAAGTCATAGACGTCTGCTCCGTGGTTTTTAAGTTAAAAGAGCTTGAGTTAGGAGGCAGAAAAACAAAAACAAAACATCCACGTCTAACACGGGGCAATGTCTGCACTCCACCCACAAGGCACTTCCTGTCCTGCAAAAGCCTTGCTCATTCACGTCCCAAGACCCCGAAAGTCTCTGCAGGGCTACACCGGGTGGGAAAGGCTTTGCAGCTGTGCACATACAAACAAGAGCGCGCACCCTAACGCTTCCTCGAATGCACAGCCCCTCCGAACTTGGCCTCTCTGTTCCGCCCTGGGTCCCAGGCCCTTGTCTTTGAGAGGCCCGGGTATTCCGAACTTTCAGGAGCACCGCCGGGTCCCCGCCACTGTACCCTACCGGGCCCGGTGCAGGGTCGGTTTGTGGGCGCGCGTACCTGGACTCGCGCTTCGGTGAGGTCGATCTTCAGGGCCAACTCCTCCCGGGTGTAGATGTCCGGGTAGTGCGTTTCTGCGAAGACCCTCTCCAGCTCTTTGAGCTGCGCACTAGTGAAAGTGGTGCGGATGCGCCGCTGCTTGCGCTTCTCGTTGAGGCCGCCGTGGTCGGTGAAGAGTTTGTAGGGAACTGGGGGACGACAGAGGGGACAGAGTGTGAGCAAAACTGTCAGGCGCGCGCGCGCCGCGGAGCCAGAATGTGCTCACCCCAAGGTCGGGTAGCGCTGGAGCGGCCACCGACGCTGGCGCGGGAGACTGGCCGAGAGTCGCTGCGGAGAAAAACCAAGCAAATTATATACCGAAACCCGCGAACTTCGGGCATTGGCGGGGTCCCTCTTGGCACAAGCGTCTTTGGGCGGGTTGAAAGAGCACATTGGGCACGGCCGAGGGCCAGGACGCGGGATAGTGCTTTGGTGAGGAAAAACGAGAGAGGAAAAAGGTCCAAAATCATCAGCGGGAATATCAGCGAACCCGGGAAGAAGTCACCCAACACTCCCACTGTTGGAACTTTTCAATTCTCAGAAGCTGACCCTGACCAAAAGTTGGGGGAAAGTGCTGCAAAAAATAATAATAATAAATTAAAGAAATAATCATAAAAATGACCAGCCAAAGAGGTGTGAGCCTCCGTCGATTCTTAAAAAGAGAGAGAGACACTGCCAGTAATGAGCTTTACTCTTTGTTATTTAATTATTTTCTAAGCTTTACGTCTCATCGCAAAGTAAATAAATTATGCCTATCATTTTGGCAGCTTAAGATAATTTTGTTGGCGGTTCGGGTGTGACTAGGATAGTGTAACCCTGTAAGTGAATTACCCCTCCCTGCAATCGCTTCTAACGTGATAAATTCTTTCATTTGTGTAAGCAAATTTCGTTTGGTAAATACTAAACACATTTCCATTTTCAAATGCAATCAAGGCTTCCTATATACGCGGAAAGGCGGCTTCCTCCGCTGAGAAAGCTGGCGGTCCTTACCTGCGGCGTACGGACTGCTCTGGTGGTCCCTCAGGGTGCCGAGGCTGCAGGATCCCGGCGTGAGGGACGGGCAGCCGGACGTGGCCCCAAAAGTGGTCCTTATCGGGTTATACTGGAAGCCACTGGCCTGGCTGCAGGAACTGAAGTCAGCATAAGCTGAAGCCAGGCTCGAGGTGTCCATCCCAGCCATACAGGACTCGTAGGCAGAGGAATTGAGGTAAGAATATTCCATTTTATACATTGAAAAGGCTCTGGATGGCTCAGCCAAGTGGAAAAATGAAATAAAAGATGGGTATGGAGAAGGTGGCTGGAGTGGGGAGATGTGCACAGCTCAACGCCTGCCTCCAAACTGGCCTCCTTACTACCAGCAGAGCCTAGTTTTATGAAAAAGCCTCCTATGAGATGCCTTGTCTGAGGTCTCTAGAGCATATAGTCCTCATAATAAACTTGGCTCTTTCCACTTGGACAATAGCAAAGCGGTTGGTCTTATTGCTGGCGCTTTTTACATGACAATAACTCATCCGTCTATTGGGCTGGCACTGGGGAACTGAGCTGTCCAACCTCCCTATCATTGATTCCTGCATCTCTAATTAGAATTTAATACCACACCATTACGCACTGAGCCCCTGATCCTCCCTTCTAACCAGCTCCCTGCCCTTTAATTCAATCACACTACTTGGAAATAATGAAAGTTGGGTGACGATTCTCCCTGATCCAATTTCCCCGAGCTTTTAAGCCTTTTTAACTGATCATATACCTTAGGCATAAATTGAGATAGTGTGTGTGTTTTCCCCCTTCTTCGTCCTCTTTTTTTTTTCCCCTCGGTTAGGGAGAAGGAAGCTTGATGTCATAGAAAACCTGTTTTGTAAGAGCGTTACACGCTCAATTTAACAACAAGCCTACCCCCCGAAGTGCATGAAATGTTATAAAGGACTGGGACATTGGCAAGACTCAGGCGTCCTGTAACATAGAGTAAGTGAGCCAAGGGGGTTTCTGTGAAGGATAAGCGGATTTCTTTAAAATACACCTGTGGGGGGGGTAAAAAAAAAGAGCATCTTATAAATTGCATTTCTTGTCGCAGCTTAACATGCTTTTCTAGAGACTCCGCTTACACAGCTGTTTAAAAAAATAAAGCAACAACTGAGTAAAGCTCTTGAATGTGACACATCTGGATTGTCTCTGCCGATGGCTTCTTTGTGGTCCGCTCTGTGTCTTTCTGCATTAGCTCAAGGTTTGCATTTTGTTGGTTGGGAGATTCTTTGCGACTGTTGATTTTAATTAAGCAGCGACTGGCAAGCAGGCATGAAGTGTCCCCAAATGTGTCTCCTCTTCCATCCCTCTCGGGCACTCTCCTCTTTCATCACTACACTTTTTCGGGTGCCCCCAACGTACCATAGATAGACCCAGGGCTTTGCAAAGAGGATTGCTGGCCACTTTTCCTCTAGGTTTGTTGACTGCAGTGAGGGAAATCTTTGCTCTCAAAATGCCCAGGCTCCAGGTTGAGCTCTTTCCTTCTCCAACTCCTCAGGCTTTTGGGTGCTGGCTGCAAGGTACAGACAAAGAAGCGAATGGTGATTTGTGGACCTCGGTGGCCCCATGATTTAAGCGGAGGGTAATTTTCATTTGGTTCGTTAGGCTCTAGCAGAATAAGGAAAACTACTTCATTAAATCCTTCCTCTCGGTGGACAAGAGGAGGAATGCTTAGTTGAATCGCCGGGTGGTGTAAACAAACCCTGGATATTTTATATGAATTAAATGTGTAGATAATTAGTTTTATTGCATTCATTACCCCCTTTATGTGCTCTGTAACAAGTCAGTAATTAAAGTAACAAACTCATAAAGTCTTTATAGGGGCATTTAGGCGTTCAGTGTTTGCCAAACTAAGTGGTTTAATTCGATGCTAGTGCTGGGGAGTGGATGGGCGCCCGCTCTCCACTGCCACCGTGTTTTATTGCACTCTAAACTGCAGTGGACGCTGTAATGGATTAATCAGGGACAGCGGCCCCCCAGCCTTGTGCTTCTCTGCTGGTGAGTTTCAGGCTGATTTCAGGTGATGGCACATCCTCTGGATGGTCGAAAGACCTAATGTCGAGAGTGTAGGCAGCAGGACCCTCCGAGCAGTCTGGTGATAGTTTTATGGGGAAGGCTGATAGTTTTATTGCAGTTGTATGTTATACAATGCGTATTTGATAAAGAAGGGCCCTTGGTGACCAGTGTGCACTTTTTTGTGCACGGGGGTGAAATGAAAATAAATGTGTACAAGGTTGTACTGCAGCAAGAAACAAATTGCAACGCTCTAAATGGTTTTTCTTTATGGTCACCAGACAAGAGGAGAAAAGAGATGCAAACATCTGTCTTCAGTCCCCTAAACCTAAAGGCCAGCAAAGACGGATGGGAATCCAAGTGTTATTACAGTGGGGATTTGTCTTTATTTATCCCGTTCTCATGAATATGAAACTGCATTTAGACCAGGAGGTGGCTGTGCTCCTTCCGATGCTACACATGGAATTTCCCCACCCATATTTAGACCACCACGCCCCCCCCCTTGAAGGGAGGTGGAGGATAGGTTGTCAAGCATATGGCTACGATTGTCCAGGTTTCTAGAATCCCTCGAACTTTTGGGGGGTGCCTCTTGCTTTTCCTACAGCGACCCCCACTGCCCCAGGCCTGCATTCAGGGGCGTGGATGTGGGGAGCCCTGACCTGGGTGGCACCCCGCTAACCGGCTCCTCCCGCTCACGTGCAGTCTAAGCGTGTTTCTCTGCGGAAGAGTGACACTGTGTCTGGGAGGGGACGCGTTTTGGCTTCCAGGCCCTTGGCTTGGCGATTACCAGGCTTACACCCCTCTTGGTGCCTGTGCCTTGGGGCAGGGCGGTGGCGTCTCTGCGGGTCGTACAGCGAGAGCCCTCCTCCCAAGAAGCTCCATCACTGTCCGGCGTCGCGGATCTGCGCCCGGGGCCCAGGCCCTACGCCGCCCAGAATGCAAGACAATTACACCTTGCGTCCCAATTTGCAGAGGCCTCAGAGGCCTCAGAGGCCCCTACAGACCTTGGGGCAGAGGCGAGCCGCGGACCGGAGTGTGAGGGGAGCTCCGAGAAGCAGGGTTTACTTATACAGCCACTGAGGGCGTTGGCTCTTGAGTGACCATGTGGAACTTTGGGCTTTAGTCGGTGCAGGAGGGCAGTCCTTGTGCGCAGGAGCCTGGCGTGGGGGCTGCTGTGCGCCGCTCTGGGGAGCTGGATCTGGAGGCTTCTGAGGGTGACCCCAGGAGAAGCCGGGGGAGCGGGGCAAGGACTCGCCTAAGGCTCCCGAGCAAGGGAGGTGCGAGGCCGCTGGGGGGTGCCGGGGCGCTGTGGGGTGTGAGGGGCAGGCCCAGCCCAGGCGGGAGCTGGGCACCGCCTCGCGCTCCCCGCGGCCCGGGGGGGGGGGGGGGCTGGGTTTCTCCCCACCCAGAGCTCCGCGGCTCCCACCCGCCTCCCCCGCCCCACCGCCCCAGCCCTCTCCCCAGCGCCCTTGTGGACCCCGGCCTCTCTCCAAGCGCCCCCTGCCGCCGGGCCTCGCCAGGCCTCGCCGGGTCGGGGTGCTGTGCGCTCCTTCTCTTTGTACCAGGGGACCTTTCAGCGCCGGACCGCACGGTCGGATGAGCAAATGCGCTTGACTTCATTTTCCCCTTTGTAGGCCTTGTAGGTTTATTTTGTTCAGTGTCACCGTCCCTCTTCCCACCCCACCCCACCCCCACCATCCCTGGCCCGTCGTCCCCTCTGTGGGTCTTTTGTGGCCCGGGGTCCTGCTTCTGCTCCGAAGATGAAAGGCTTGCGGGGCTGGGCGAGACCGGAGCCCCAGCCCCAGCGCCCTGTTTTGTCAGAGTTGTGCTTTCTACACGCGAGCTCTCCCCTAAAAGTTGTACCAAATGGTTAATTTAATTATTCCAACTATAGACCAACTGCTTCAGCAGCCTCCACCACGCGTCTGGGAGGAAAAAAGAAACCATCTATAAGAAATAATCTAATAAAAGTGAAGTGTAGAAAAACCCCTCCTGATTTTCAACCGGCACAAATAGAATTAGAGCTTCAGCATCCTTTTCCCAAACAGACCTTTTGTCCAGATCACAACTTCAGCCAACCAGCAATGTGTACAGTGCCTGCTATTTATTTTAATAGAGGCGGGTGGGTAGCTGAGATGGATTGATAGATAAATGACCGCGTGGATAGATGGATGGTTTGATCCATCTTCCCCTGACTTCCCTTTCTTAATATGTGTACACGGTTGATTTTTTTTCCCTGCCGAGTTTCTGAATCAATAATAGAAAGGCAATGCTGTGTGGTAAAAGAAAGAAAGAACAAAGCCATTTAAAGCACCAAAAAAAAAAAAAAAAAGGAAAAAGGAAAAAGAAAGAAAGGAGGGGGGAGCTAATGGCATATATACCATGAGAAAAAAAAATGTTTACATGCTACCCAGTACCAAATGAAAAAGGTTGAAAGTTTAAAAGAAACTTTTCTTTCCTTTTCTTTGCCATTCATAGGAGGGTTTCTTTTTCTTCTTCTTTTTTTCCTTGAAAGTCAGAAAGAATGTTAGAAGACAAGGAAACAAAACAGCAAACAAAATGCCATTGTATTGAAGTAGCGATTCATGGGAAAAAGCTTGTCGGCCTCCTAATGCCTCACTCCTAGGAGGCTGTTTTGAGACTGTTTCACCGCAGGCGAAGCACAATAACATGGGGATGAATAAAATATTAAATACCAGTGAGAGTTTCAGAGGAATTTTCTCTTTGATTGCTTTATTTGGTACTGCATCCAAATTATCCCAGCACAGGGAGGCTACTGACTGCCCAAGGCTCCCCTCAGAACCAACAGTTCTCTCAGCCAGAGAATTAAAAGGCAAGATTTGTCCTTGGGTTTCTCCAAAACGATTTCTGCAGGCGGCAGCCTTTCCCATTCACCTGCACTAAGAAAACAACCTAGTTGGAATTTATCGGACCACATTTCCTCAGAATGTCAAGCAGGCCAACCACAGCATCCCCAAGGTGGAAGATCCACAGGCAGAGAACTCCTTCTAGCATCTTGGAATTTTTTCCACATTTTCCATTTGCCTAGCAACCGTAATACACAGGTTTCATAATAGAAATTCTTTGTATTTCTGGTAACTAGCCTCCTGGCACTGTGGGACTAACAATTATTAACTGATTGACAATAGTACGTGCAAAGCAATTAGCACAGTGCTTGGCACCTGGAAAGAATCCAATGAGCATCAGACACGAGTATGATGATGGTGGTGATGATGATGGTGGTGATGACGATGATGATGATGACGATGGTAGAGTCTCCTTGAATTGCACACGAAACACTTTGGGATTTAGGGTGCATGGACCCTGTCTTTCCTATTGTATGTTTACAATGAGCACGAAAGAGCATATGGGAGGAAATGAGGCAATCGGGCAGATAATTTCTCTTTTAAGAATTTACTGGAAGACATTACCAGTAAATGGTACCTAACGCCCGTTAGGCTTACCTAACGCCCGTATGTATAGAAGTTAATTATATGTTTTGTCTTACTTTTTACACAGTATTTATGCAGGATTAATGTGGTGCTTTATTCCTGCATGTAAATATTATGTGTCCAGGGTCATGTCACTTTAAAAGGCGTCTGCCTTGGGTTGGTTGTGTGGGTTTGGGTTGGAGCTTTATGGTTAACTCATAGATGGTGTTTCTGTATTTAAATTCACTTCAGAGACACCCATAGGTAAGTGCTAGCCCCCACATAGCTGATGGGGTACAGACCTCCAGTATGTATCTTTTTAAGGACATCATCATGGAACAGCCCCTTTCTACTTCTCTTGTTGTCTCCCCCACCAATGCCATGATTAGCAGAACGGGCTGCCTGTTACCTTTTTTGTTTTTTCTTTCTTTCTTTTTTTTTTTTTTGCTGGAGTTTGGCTAATAGTAGTAACATCTGCTGGGCTGGTGGTAGGGAGACGTGGGGCATTTGATCAGAGTCACAGATGTAAAAGTGACATCTGCTTGTAACAAAGAAAGGAGAAACAAAATTAAATTAGCCAGGGAGGCCTTTCTGTCTGAACCAAAGAAGAAAAAAAGACTATTTGGAAAAAGGAGGGAAAAAAATAATCATGAGCCCTGAGCGAGCTGGCAGGGTGCAGAAGAGCATTTAGGGAGACGATCATGATTTTCCACGTCAGCAGCTGCCTCATTAACTACAATAACAACATCCGAAGGTAGCAATGTCCTGAGACTTTGAAAGCATCTGTTTATGCTCCAAAGAAAGGGATCAGGTAAGATTATCCAGGACCTGTGTGATCATAGTATGGGTTGAGAAATCATTTTCAGCTTACAGACAGAAAGAGGGTGAGGAGAAAGCCTCTGGGATCAGTACATATCCCAGTATATTTAGGGATGAGTTTGGCAAAAACAGACTTTCATTTCATAGTTATATTAAAACTCTTAAGAATGAGCCAGTTTTCACTGGGTTTATATGTGTGCTTAGAACATGGCATTTGGCATTTAAAACTGCCCAAACAGTGCCTCATATAGGACTCACTTTGGGGGTAGTGTGTACAGAATAGCAATATGCTTAGCATCCTCCCAATCTTTATGCTAGGAAACCACAAGTATTACAAAGCAGCATCCTTTTTTTTTTCCTTCCTATAATTTTCTCCTGAATTTCTCCAAGTTGACTAGATTATGATAGCTTTATACAAATTAATTTCACAATAGCAGAAACCACTGAGCAAGATTCCCTAACTTCCTACTTCCTGGTCTACAAACTGATTAATATCTGTGCCCACTTGCTTCTCCATTGTTCCTACTGTACCCAGGAGGGTAGCCCAGTCTTACCTAACGCCCGTTTTTCCACCATGATTTAGAGTCCAGTCTCTTCCACCTGCTTAGAGACCTTACCCAATTCCTCTTCTTAGGAATCTTCAAATACTCATGCTCATCTGGATATATCCTGTATCATATAAATGTGCTCAAACCACACTTGTACCTGTAAGTAACCAAAAACACTATTTTCTTCCTTGGCTACACCCCACCCCCACTACCATTTATCTACCTCCTCTACTTTACAAACATCTTGAAAGAGTTGTCTGTTGTTCTCACTTTCTTTACTTCTTTACTTCTCAACCATGCATAGCTTCCTCCGACATCCCTCCCACCACCATCACACAAATTAAACATTTGTCATTCAGATCACCAAATCCACTGGGGATTTTCAGGCCTCAACTTACTTGAATGCATAAATCACTAGGGTTGCTTAAAAAATAGTTCCAGTTCTCCCTATTTCTAGGCACATAGTATGATTTAATTTCCCTAACCCTTAAAAGTTAGATGTGGCCTTATGACTTGCTTTGAGCAATGAAAATTGAAAGGAAGTCTATGGTGTGACTTCCAGGTGGAAACCTTCAAACTTAGTGTCTGAGTCTCTACCCTCTCTCTGGCCCTATTTTTATGGCAGCTGACAGGGCTCAGGTGGTGACTCCTTTGTCAGCCTTGTTCTGGAATAAAGAGAAGAGGTCCCAGTAGACTCATACTGGACATGCAGCTTCATAGGGTGCCAAGGAAGGATTCTGAGAGAGGTGATATCCTCTAGGTAGGTACTACTAAAGAGTGAGTAGGAGTAAGTAAATAAAATGGTCATAAAGTAAAAAAGGAGAAAGTTGTAGGCATAGGAATCAGAGATCATCAATGTCTCTAAAGCCAGAGAGCAGAGTGTTGGACATCTATAAATAGTTCCATTTAGTTTTTTGTTGGAGTAGGAGAGATCCAGGGGATGGGGGCCACACAAGGAGGAGCAGGATGAGACAGAAAGTAGGAGAGATGACTGGAATCAGGTCCTGGGGGACTATGAATGCAGTTTAGTGGGATTTAGGGAGAGGGAATGAGGAAGTAGGAAAGCCAAGAAATAAATGAAGAGGCTTATTCTAGGTAAGAAATGATGGATACCTAAGCAAGAGAATAGCACTGTAGGATGAAGAGAGACAAAGGGATTCAAGAGATGTTACAGGAGTAGAGCCTTTAGGCAGGCAGTTGTACACAAGTCTTCTGTCCAGGGCTGGAATTTCAGGGTGCCCAACAGTGGACCTCAAAACAAAAATTCTCTGTCCATCTGAGGGCAAGATCTTTGCTCCTGTTACTTGGGTCAAGTGATCCTCATTAACACACTTCTCTGTGTTGGTAACACTTGATGGTACCAACCCTTCATTCATCTGACCCATAATTATGAAATATCTATCTTCTGATGTCCTAGAATTCTGCACTTCAAAAGTGTTCAGATATTGTCTTGAAAGCTCATTTTTTTTAGGTGAGGCAAACCCAAGGTCTACAGGCTTCTGAGGGGGAGGGGAACTACTGGACTGAGGGTGGGGATCCCCACAGTGCAGCATGACTTTGTTGGGGCACTGAATTTTCCAGGTCTGGATCTCCACACTGGACTGGCCATTAGACCGCATTGCTCTGCCTGGGGAGAGGTCTTAGTGGCCTCAGGAATTGGAGTATAAGTTTGTGAGATTCTTTTAAGTCTTAACAGTCTCTTAATTTATTATTATTATTATTATTATTATTATTATTATTATTATAATTCAGAGGTAAGGCTCAGTAATTTCATCTATGTATATTTCTATATGAAAGAAGGAACTTGGGGTGCCTGGTTAGCTCAGTCGTTAAGCATCTGCTTTCAGCTTAGGTCATGATCCCAGGGTCCTGGGATCGAGCCCCAGGTGGGGCTCCCTGCTTGGCAGGAAGGCTGCTTCTCCCCTCTCACTCTCCCTGCTTGTGTTCCCCCTCTAGCTGTGTTTCTATCTATCAAATAAGTAAATAAAATCTTAAAAAAAAAAAAACAAGGAACTTAAGGGGCATTGTGTTTAGTGGGAAATTGAAGGGGTATTTAGGGGTCAAGGAAGAGTACAACACCATGAACGGGCAAGGGGAGAGTGGTTGTCCTCTGTTTCTGCATTCTTTACATTAAGGTCTTAGAATTTTGTTCTTTGGGAGTATTTTCAAGTGAAAGTGCCAAGAGCCAGATCCCACAAAGTGAAGAAGCACTGATGGTGAAATAAAGAGAAATTTTCTAAAAAAATTTTAGAAGTGGGAGCATCTATTGTAGGTGGACCTTCCCTCTGTCACTCCCATCACACCTCCTAGCTCACTATTTCCCGGCACCCACAGGGAGAGCATGCCAAGTTCCTGATATGCAAGGGCTCCATGTTGCCTCCATGATACACAAAATTAATTCCAAGAAAACGGTCTTGTGTTTGACTCAGCCCGGGGAGCCAAATGAGAGTTGTGTTGGAAGCAGCAGAGTCACTCATGGTTTTAAACTGCTCAGCCTTGAAATACGTATAAAAATGCAACAGAATTCTAAAACTTCTAAAGCTATTTTCCTTCCTGGGTTTTCAAAACAGCTTGCTGTTGTTGTTGTTTGTTTATGTAATTTTGCTTTATTTAGGAAGTTTGTGGGGTTTGCCAGTAATATACTGCAGCATCATGCATTTTAATGTGAATTTCAGCTGATTCAGAATTTAGAAGCAAATGTAATCCAGTACTTAGGGACAGGCACCATGTGTCCTAGACCTTAGGAGCCAGAAGATGATTAAATGGTTATAATGATGCATGTTTGTAGTATTTCCCCAGTTAGATATAATGGAGAATATTAATTTCCTCTTTAAGGACACATTTCTCCTCGCTCCCTCCCTGCCCCTCCCCCCTTTCTCCCTTTCTTTCTCCTATTTGTTTAAGGTCCTAAAGTTACACTGCAGCCAAGAGAATTATGAGCCTGAGGATTCTAATCAGGAACTCACTGCTAACTCTCTGGCTTATTGATAAACCTTTACCATTTGGGATCAGGCTTAATGGGGAGGAGGAGGACAAGACATTTTTTTAAGAAGAGGCAGGAAGGGCCCTAGGAGGGAAGTGGGACAAAATAATGGACAAAACACCACAGTGAGTCACACAAGAGACTACAGAGCAGAGGCCAACAGCTTTAACCCAAACCCCAGGGAAACCTCTTCAAAGAACAGTGTTGACAGCTCAGAGGTGAGCCACGAAGCACCAGACCACCAAGGGTGGGGCCAGAGGAAGCCCTTGCAGAGGCTGAGCTGAGGCCAGAGTGGGTTTCTTGAGCTTGCCTTGGCCAAGCCCACACTCTTGGGCCAAGTTCCTTATTTAGCAGGGCTGGGCAGCGATCTTCCCACCAGCTAAAATTGTCTTCTACCGAGGGAGTCACTCATTCTGCCCCCTCATCTCTGCGTGCAGAGAGAGGGCCGCAAAAACCCTCCAGGGAGGTTCATGATTGCTCCTGGGAAATGATCAGACCAGAGCAGACAGCTCCCAACAGAGAACTGACCCTGGGTGCCCTCTTCCTATTTTTATGGTTAATTATTTTTCCCCCTTATTCAAAGAAATAAATATCTATTTTAGAAAATGTCATGGCATGTAGTCCTTAAAAAGAATTATTCTTCTGGGGCTCCTGGGTAGTGCAGATGGTGAAACATCTGACTCTCAGTTTTGGCTCAGGTCATGATCTCAGGGTTGTGGGATCGAGATCCAAGTTGGGGCTTGAGATTCCCTCTCCCTCTGCTCCCCCACCCAACAAAAAAAATAAATCTTTTAAAATACTTAAACTCAACATCCAAAAAGAAGATGAATATATCAAAAAATGGGCAGGATACATGAAGAGGCACTTCTCCATAGAAGATATACAAATGGCTAACAGACACATGAAAAAATGTCCATCATCACTAGCTATCAGGGAAATTCAAATCAAAACCACACTGAGATACCACCTTACACCAGTCAGAATGGCCAAAATTAACAAGACAGGAAACAACAAGTGTTGGAGAGGCTGCGGAGAAAGGGGAACCCTCTTACACTGTTGGTTGGAATGCAAGTTGGTGCAGCTGCTTTGGAATCCAGTGTGGAGATTCCTTAAAAAATTAAAAATAGAGCTACCCTATGCAATTGCACTACTGCGTATTTACCCCAAAGATACAGATGTAGTGAAAAGAATGGCCATATGTACCCCAATGTTCATTGCAGCAATGGCCACAATCACCAAACTGTGGAAAGCGCCAAGGTGCCCATCAACAGATGAATGGATAAAGAAGATGTGATACATATATACAATGGAATACTACACCTCCATCAGAAAGGATGAGTATCCAACTTTTGTAGCAACATGGACTGGATTGGAAGAGATTATCCTGAGTGAAATAACCCAAGTAGAGAAAGTCAAGTATCACATGGTTTCACTTACATGTGGTGCATAAGGGGTAATATAGAGGACAGTGGGAGAAGGAAAGGAAATGGGAAGTAGGGTAATTAGGGGAGAGAAACGAAACATGAGAGACTTTGGACACAGAAACAAGCTGAGGGACTTGGAGGGAAGGGGATGGGAGTTGGGTGAGCCTGGTGGTGGATACTGAGGGCACATGTTGCATGGAGCACTGGGTGTGGGGCATAAACAATGAATCTTGGAACACTGAAAAAATAAAATTAAATAAAAAAATAAATCTTTTAATAAAAGAGTTATAGTTGGATTTCTTATATAACTTTTCAGTCTTTTTTTCCATATGAATATAGAATTTTTTTTAAATGGGAAACATTCTCTATGGAATGCTCTGTGATCTCCTCTTCCCCCTAAATTATGTATCATGAACATCTTACCATGTTATGACATATTCTTTTGATGTATTTTTATGGCTGTATGGTATTACATGAGAAGTCATAGTTTATTTAGTCAACTCTGTTTTGTTGAACATTGAATTTGCTTCTAATTATTATTGTTTTTTAAAGGTTTTATTGATTAATTGATTGATTGATTTGAAGAGAGAGACACAGTGAGAGAGGGAACACAAACAGGGGGAGTGGAAGAGAGAGAAGCAGACTCAACCCAGGACCCTGGGATCATGACCTGAGCTAAAGGCAGATGCTTAATGACTGAGCCACCCGGGCCCCCAAATTTGCTTCTAAATATTAATGTATATTTAAAAAACACTGCTATAGTTACATTTTTAGCTCAATCTCTGCATATCCTCATGACTTGCTTATCATGCCTCCTTAAAAGTGAAGTGACCAAAGAATACACATTTTCAAAAAAACTTTGGACACATGCTGCAGACTCACCTTCCAGAGGCGGTGCAAGTTTCTATTTGCATAGCAGAATATGATGGTGTGTTTCCACTATTCACTAACATTGCGTGATACCAGTGAAGGGGTTGTACCCACACTCTTCTAACTGTGCTATTAGAAATGAACAAAAATCTAGGTGCCTGGGTGGCTCAGTTGGTTAAGCATCTGCCTTTGGCTAAGGTTGTGGTCCCAGGATTGTGGAATTGAGTCCCGTGTCGGGGACTCAGAGGGGAACCTGCTTCTTCTCCCTGCTGTTCTCCCTGCTTATGTTCTCTCTCTCTCTCTCTCTCTCTCTCTCTCTCTCTGTCAAATAAGTAAAACATTTTAAAAAATAAATTAAAATAGGGCTCCTGGGTGGCTCAGTGGGTTAAAGCCTCTGCCTTCAGCTCAGGTCATGATCTCAGGGTCCTGGGATCAAGGCCCACATCGGGCTCTCTGCTCAGCGGGGAGCCTGCTTCCTCCTCTCTCTCTCTGCCTGCCTCTCTGCCTGCCTGTGATCTCTCTCTCTGTCAAATAAATAAATAAAATCTTTAAAAAATAAAATAAAATAAAAAACAAATTAAAATAAATTAAGAAAAAAAAGAAATGAATAAAAATTCTTAAGAAAGAGGGGAGGTCGCCGGAAGAAACCATCAGTTCTATGCAAAAGAAGAAAAGCAGGAACAGGTCATTTTAAAGGACAACAGACAGTAAGAATGGAGCCAAAAATGCCAGAGTCCAGCTTTATTTATTTATTTTTATATCTAATGATGACAAAGAGGTCTCTTTCTTATGTTTAGAAAGAACTAGATGGTAAAAGGGATACATTTACCACTTGGGATTGATCTTTTTTAATGCTGGGACATGATAAAGAACACTGACTAAACCTCCAGATTTTCTTCTGTCTGTTCCATCACAGAGAACAGGCTCCAGAATAGAAATGGTTAGCGTGAACCCAAGTGCCAGGGACCAGAGCCCTGTGTGGTCAGAGTGTTTGTGAAAAGTTCCAGCGCCCTTAGTCAGTTCTGCAGGGTCTCTGTCCTGGGGGCTCCAGAGAACTCGCCCACACTCACACACCATTTTCAGTGGGGCCTGTGGAATTACAAAGGATGAGAGAGGAAAGAAAAGCTGCTCAACAGACACATTTTCAGGAAGGGAAGGAAAGGGGGCTCTGAGAGTGACAGACTGCTAGACTCAACAATTTCAGGGAAAATTTTATATTAGGTGTTAAAATTATGATGGCGAAGGTCCCTCATACACAAAGGAAAGAGACAGCATAAAGAAAACATTGTGTTCATCCAGAAAGGACAATAGTTGGCTCAATGGCCACCCCACTCCTCCGTGCTGACCTCTGTCCCCACCACCCAGGCCCTGACTAGGTTGTTTGGAGGCAAATCTAAGACATCGTTTCCTTCTTAAGTATTTTAGTATTATCTCTAAAAAATAAGGACTTGTTTTTAAAAATATGTAACCACAGCACCATCATCATACCAACAACAATTTCTTCATATCTTCACATATCTGGTGTTCCATATTCCCTAATCGACTCAAAAGGTTTTTTTAGTTGGTTTGAGTAGGAATTCAAACCAGGTTCATACCCCACATTTGGTTCTTGTGTCTCATGAGTTTTTTTGACCTATAGGTCCCATCCTCCTTTTTTCCCTCCTTACAACTGATTTATTTTCTTTCATTATTATTATTTTTAAAGATTTTATTTAT
Organism: Spilogale gracilis; assembly: GCA_004023965.1. Taxonomy (NCBI): domain Eukaryota; kingdom Metazoa; phylum Chordata; class Mammalia; order Carnivora; family Mephitidae; genus Spilogale; species Spilogale gracilis. The sequence continues at coordinate 218,771 of PITA01000980.1, forward strand.
TTGACAGAGAGAAACACAGCCAGAGAGGGAACACAAGCAGCAGGAGTGAGAGAAGGAGAAGCAGGCTTCCCTCCGAGCAGGGAGCCCGATGTGGGGCTCGATCCCGGGTCTCCGGGATCATGACCTGAGCCAAAGGCAGAGGCTTAACCACTGAGCCACCCAGGCACCCCTGATTTATTTTCTTATTTATTTAAATGTTTTATTTTATTTATTTGAGAAAGAGAGAGAGAGAGTGAGAGAGAGAGAGAGAGAGAGAGAGAGAATAGAGGGGAGAGGGTCAGAGGGAGAAGCAGACTCCCCAATGAGAAGGGAGCCCAATGTGGGTCTCTATCCCAGGACCCTGGGATTGTGACCTGAGCCAAAAGCAGATGCTTAACTGACTGAGCCACCCAGGTGCCCCCTTACAAATTAATTTAGAGGAAAATGGCTCTGATGTACTGGAGAATGGTACACATTCTGGATTTGGCTGACAGCCCTTGGCTGATCTTAACCCTTATTATTTCCTGTGAACTGGTAGTTGGATGTAGAGGTATCTTCAGACTTAGGTTTGACTTTTTAGCAAGGATACTCATAGGTGGTACTGTATACTTCCTATGGCACATAGCAGGAGGCTGGCTGTCTTTCGATGATGTCAAGTTTGATCTGTGGGGCTGGGGTGTTAATATCTGGAATCCTCCATTATAAAGTTCCCCAGGAACTTGTTACCATAGTGATTTTAGGACCATTGAGTAATGTGTTGCAAGTAATGTGTTTCATTCATGTAGAGGAGTGAAAATGGTAATATTCTAATTACATCTTTTTTTTTGTAATTTATTAGCTAGAATACTTCTGTAAAGAAAAAAAAAACCTTCATTTATCAATCATCAGATACCTAAGATATGGTTGGTATAGTCGGGTTTGGTGGATCAAGAAATGCTGAATTCATTACCTCTATTTACCGGTTTTCAGAATAATGAGTTTCTTCATTAGGGTCCTTCAAAGATCATCAGTGGAGATTTCTGTCTTGTTTGGGGGTTGGGTTTCATTTTTTTTTCAGCATTATGAACTCATTGGTCTAAATATGTTTTATGTATTTTTTTCATTGCAGTGTTTATTCTTATTTGTGTTCAAATTATCCAAACTTTGACCAGCAAAAGCCCCCTCGACTTGCTTCTCAGTTCTTTTGACAGGACCCTAGTGGTCTTTGAAAGCTTCTTTGCTGGCTGATACGACAAGATGTCCCAGGCTCATTTTTTCACTCTTTGCCTCTACCTAGTGCCAGGCATTTCTTCCCTGGTCCTTTTTAGTGGGAATTGGTATTTAGAGACCACACTGTGGGCTTTAGATTGGATTTTGGAATGAGTGATTTATGAGTTTTTTGGAAAGTAGGCAATGGTCACTAGGCACCAGGGTCTAGTTGAATTAAAGTCATCATACATTTATTAAATGAGACATGGATCATTCTAGATGAGGGAAAGGAGACTGAGCATAAACAAAAAACTGGGACATGGCATTATGTATAAAGAACTTTGAGGAAGTAAACCAGGCATGAAATAATTATGCCTGGAGTCAAGGACTAAAGCTTCAGCAAGAAGGGGACATCTGAGCAGTAGAAACAGTCCTGCAGGCAAGGTGGAATGGAGAAAGTTCTGAGCAGAGAAATAACGTGAGTTAATCCTCAGAATTAGCAAAGTGCAGGACATGTTTGAAGAAGAGTCAGATTTGCTTCATTTCCTGTGACAGGGATAGTGGATTCAGAGAGCAGCCAACTGCAGTCAACATAATGTTTCTAGACTTCAGCAGGGCATTTGTCCAGGACTATCCTGAGATCATTATGGACAAGATGGAGAAATATGGACTAAAGGACAGGACTATTAGATGAATTAACAACAGTTAGGTGAATAAATGAACCCAAAGGATGCTGATTAGCAGATAGATATCAGCATAGAGGATGATCTCTAGTGGAGTGACACAGGGCTCTGTCTAGGTCAACGTTTTTTCCCCAATGATTTAGATACAAGTACAGGACAAATTCTTAACATATTTACAGGTTATCTGGGGCCAGGTTGCTCAATGAGTAGTCTTAGTGACAGGGTCTGGATTCAAAGAGATTTTGGCGGGTTGGACCTATGGAGATCAAATTTCTAGGGATGCATGTAAATTTTCACAGCTGAGTGAAACAAACAAACAAGTACAGAAGTGTGTGTGCGTGCACACACACACAGACACACACACAAGAGAAGCATGGTTGGCAGATTACACACAGAAGAGATTTAGGAGTTCAGTTCTGCAGAATGTGTTATTGGGGTGCATGGATAATAGAGTGCCCAGAATGTGGTGGGGGGGCTCCTCAATGGTGAGATGCTCAGATCCCTCTTGAAGAATACTTTGAAAGAGCAGTTGACATACTGATGTACTTTATAGGAGAATTACCTAATTGGCAGAATAATTTTAAAGAACAATAATGAAAAAGTCTGAAACCTAGAATCAAGGAATTCACAAGGGCTACAATAGCCATAGTAGCTCTGGGGCTGCCATTTAGAAGTCTTCTACAATATGAGCCTAAGGCAATGCAAGCCTCCGCCTAGAACCGTCAGGTAGAAGTTAGAGGGAAACAGATTTCCACTGCATGGAAGAACATAGTATTTCCATTCAGTGGAAGAATATTGTAAGAGCCCAGTCCTCCTCAGCGCCCTCCTTTCAGGCTTCCAAATCCTCATGCTACTCACATGGTTGCTTAGGGTCCACCCCAAGATGTTTCCCGCATGAACGTGACCCCCCACAGTGCCCACACTTTCTTCTTTTCTTTTCATCAGTCCAGGTACCGCTGTCAAAGGTGTCATACTCCACCAAGACTCAGGAGAGATAGATTCTAGTTTCAGGTTTGGTCTTCAAAAGATGTTATTTATTTGAGAGAGAACACGAACAGGGGAGAGGGACAGAGGGAGAGGGAAAGCAGATTCCCCGTTGAATAGGGGCCCAATACAGGGCAATTCCAGTATCCCAGGTTCCTCAAGATCATGACCCCAGCAGAAGGCAGCCGCTTAACCAACTGAGCCAACCAGGTCCCCCTAGTTTCAGTTCTTTTAATGCTAACCAGGATCTCAGGTGTTGTAGACTAACAATGGCCCCAGGTTCCTTGTTCCTTGCAGCAAGAGATGGAATCTAACTTCCTCTCCTCTTGCATTTGAGCCACTCTAAGTGACTTGCTTCATAATAGAATGTGGTAGAAGCTGTGGGGCTTCCAAGCATAGGCCACAGGAAGCCTCCTTGCTTTCACCTCAGCTTCCTGAAATGCTCATTCTGTGAGGAAGACCCCCATAGCCACTAGGGAAGACCAGATGAGAGAGAGAGATACCCAGCAAGCCACAGCTGTCCCAGCACTGGGATATTCAAGTCATTCCAGCTGAAGCTCTAGACATCGTTTGGGGCAGAGATGTCCTCCCCTCTAAGGCGAGTCCAAATTTCACATTCAAGAGAAAAATGAATGACTGTCATATTTTCACCTGCTGAGTTTTGGGGTGGTTTCAGCACAGCAATAGGTAACCAGAACATGAAGTAAGTTGCCCTCTTTGGGAGATTGATTTTCAACCTGTAAATGATGTAAGAGGACTTAATACTTTTGAAGGCCCCTTCTTACTCTGACACTCTCTGCAGCAAATGTTTGTGGTCATATGATTGCTTTACACTTTCAAAAATTATTCAGAACCTCAAAGGGCTTTTGCTTATGTGGGTTATATCTATTGATAAATTTGCCATATTAGAAATTAAAACTGAGAAACACATGTACAACTTATACTTATTACTTTATTTAAAAGTAATAAAAGTTCATTAAATGTTTACACAAACAAAATACTTTTTGGGAAATATTTTACCAAACAAAAAACTAGTACAAGAGTGCCATTGTTTTATATTTTTTGCAAATTTCTTTATTATTT